>JAJHZJ010000662.1:0-169688 GCA_023548195.1 Bettongia penicillata ogilbyi | reverse complement strand
GATAAAAGAGGCCCAAAAATAGTGAGGAAAATAACCACTTAAAAAAATGGAATGGAACAATTGTAAAAAGAGGCACAAAAATCCACTGAAGAGAAGAGTCACTGAAAAAATAGACGTGGCCAAATGGGAAAACATACAAAAAAATCCCTGAAAAGAACACCTTAACAAGGAGAATTGAGCAAATGTAAATGCGTATGTGCATGTACACACACATGCACACACACATATATGTATGTGCATATATGCATATGTAATATAAATAGATCTTTCATATTCATGTGGCCTGCCTGAGTCACAAGAGTCTGAACCACATGGAGAATATGGTGTGAGGAGCTTGCTTAATAGTTGAAAAGCAAGAGGCAGAGCTAGAGCAGAGCTGAGAGGAAATTAGTGAGTGTTCAGTCATAACTGAAGGATCCAGATAAATCCAAAGCTGATTGTGAGTATCAGAAAGATATTTTCTTTAAGGGAAGCCTGTGTGTGATTTTTTTAAGGGAATCCTGATTGTGATTTGTTTAATTGAGTGTATTTGTGGGTAGCCTAGCAGGAGGAATGGTATTGTCCTCTGTATTGTTATTGTGTGTAGATTTTTGTTTCTATGATAGATTGTGTTTCTCATGTGTGAATAAATATCTGAATAAATGCTTTTCTTCTGCCTTCTACATGGAGACTCTGTTGTACTTTGTGATTGAGAACTACAACTGCACATTTGTGGTCACCATGAACGCTGTGAATATTGCCTTGGCGATACATTCGGTACCATGAACAGGATCACAGGGTATAAAATCTCTATTTAGAGGCAGAAAGAATTTAGAGGAAGAAATGAATATCCCAAGATGGCAGGGATTTACAGTATTCCTCCCTAGCAAAGGAATGGGTAAAAGTAATGGATAATGTGAAATCTGGGCAGTGAGGTTACAAGAGGGAAAACCTTGAGACTTGGAAAGGTGTTTGCAAGGAATACTAATAAGACCAGGGCAAAAATCTGGCAGAAGTGTGTAGGAGAGGCTAGCCTTTGGTAATAGGCTATGGACTTATATGTAAAAACAGAGATAAGCTGTTGGAGGAGAAGGCTCAGATGGAAGGGGAGTTGGCTGATTTGCATGAGAGGCTTTTTGTGCTGTAGCTTTCAAAATCTCAGAAGAGCAAACTGTAGCATGTCAAATGGTAGGAAAAGTGATTTTTAGTTTAACTCACAAAAATAAACTACAAAATAGTGAAAAGAGAAAGGACTGTGGACAGCTTTTCAGGCAGAAGCACAACACAAGAATCAAGGGATCCACACAGTGTTTGGGGAGGTAATTGAGAATTTTACTCAGCAAGAGGTCAGGGTCAGTTCACTCAAATGATTGAAGAATCATTGGTATCTTGGATGGTGTGAATCAGTGAAAAAAATAAGTTTTCTCACGTAAGAGAGAGAGAAGAGTAAATAGCCAGAAGATTCAAAGTCTAAATGGGTTGGCAAGAAAAGAATTGTTTGCTGCTCTATTGAGTAAATTCTGGAAGATTAAATGGTATTCCAACCAATACACTACATAAAATGTATCGAGGAAAGGGGCTTGATTTTCGACTGAATCATTTTATCCAAGTTTCTCACACCTGCAAGCACAATGGATTGACCAGATCCCAGCTCGAATTAAACAAGGTATTCTTCTAAACAGAATGATAACCTCAAAATGACTAATTACAAAATAGTAAATAACAGTGAATGAGGCTATGGTAGTGGGTTCATGGAATCCAGAAGCATGGCTGACCTTATATCTACCCTGCTTATGGTTATTTTCTCCTTGTTTCTTTTTGTCTTTTTGTCTATTAAATGTGGTTGTTATGTTTGTTTGTTTTCCTGCAGTCTTAGTACCCTCTGCCTGCTCACTTAAGCCAGATGTCATTCCTTGTCTTGACTATGTTATGTCATCCTTGGACCTGTTGTCTATCAAGTTCTGGATGCCAGCTAAAGAACTGACCCCTCAATTAGGACCTCTTGGGTCAAAGACAGCCCTATGTCCAATCTCATTGGGAAGTAGTTATGGAAGAAGAGATCTTCACCCCTTACCCCAAGATTTTGGGAATTATTTGTTCAAGGAGGGAGTGATGGGGTGCTTGTATTTAAGCCTACTCTAAGATGTTGTTTTATATGCTACTTTTCTGTTATTCCTCTTAAAATTCTGTTGATACCTGTTGGCCCACAGACTCAGCATATGTAATGAATATGAAAGATCTTGGTGCAGCATGTAATGGTAATGTAAATGGAGAGAGTCTTCATGCTCATTAATAGGTCCATGTGGCCTTCCTGGATCACATGAAAGCCCGAGTCACATGAGTCAGTGTCACATGGAGCAGGTGGTGGGAGGAGTTTGCTGAATGGGTGAAACAAAAAGGGTGGGACATGAAGAGGGAGAGCTAGAGCAGAGATGAGAGGAAATTACTGTTAGAGCAGTCAGAAGTGAAGGATGCAAGCAAGCCTACAGTTGACTGTGAATGTGTGAAGGGAATTTTCTTTAAAATTTCCACTTATCCCAGTGCTTTCCAAACTCTGTCTAATACATAGATTATAGGCTACCACTTTACAATGTCTTTTGTGTCCCAAATACTTTGCTTTCCTGTCAATAACCATGAATGTCTCATTTTTTCTTCAGCTAATCCACAATAATGGTAATTTAAATGGAAAATCTTTCATATTCATTAATAGACACATGTAACCTGCATGGATCTCATTTGAAGTCTGAGTTACATGAGTATGAATTACACGGAGCCTGTGACAAGAGGAGTTTGCAGAATGGGTGGAACAGGAAGAGGTGGCATGGGAGCAGAGCTAAGAGAAAGTTAGTCTTGAGAGCTGTCAGAGCTACGAAGGATGCAAGCAAACAGGCCACTGGCTAGCATGAGTGGTTTTGTGATTTGTTTAATGGAACTGCTTTGTGGGAAGCTTAGCAGTGGGAAAGTTTGGGAAAGGGGTTGTTCTCTACATTATGACTGTGTGTGGATTTTTGTTGCTGTGATGAGTTTGGGTCTGAATAAATGTTTTGGTTCTGCCTTCCATGTGGAAAGTCTGTTGTAATTCTGAATTGTGCTGGGATATTCAGGGTCACTGTGGCTGCTGTAAATATCACACTAGTGCTACAAATGATAATGAGGATGGGATTGTGAAATATCAGATCTGTATTTGGAAACAGAAAAGCAGAAGAAACAGAGGAAGAAATGGAAGCACTAGGATGGGATGATGGGTTTGTTCCTCCCTGGCAAGAGAATGGGCTAAAGGCACAGACTGCAGAAGGGAGAACCCCGACACTTGGAAATATGTTTGCAGAAAATAGCAATGGAACCATGGAAAGGAACGTTAGGGGTGTGTACAAGAGGCTGGGCATTGCTAAAAGGCTATTGAATTGGACATGACATAGACCAACTGCAGATGACAGTTGAGGAACTGATCCCTCCAATGGGACCTCTTAGGACAACAGAAGCTCTATGTACATTTTCATCAAGAAGTAGTTATGGAAGAAGAGACATTCTACACTTATCTTAAGGTTTTAGACCCCATTTTATCTAAGGAAGAGTGATGGGGTGTTTGTGCTCAAGTCCGACATTATGTTATTATTCCGTGTGCTTATTTTGTGTGATTCTGTTAAAGTTCTGTTAACACCAGTTGCCCCCTGGACCTGACCTATGTAATGAATACATAAGATCTTGGGGCTGCATAAAATGGTAATTTAAGTGGAAAATCTTTTATAATCATTAACAGATCCACCTAACCTGGTTGGGTAACACAGAAAGCTTAGTTACATGAGTTTGAGTTACATGGAGCCTGTGGTGGGAGGGATTTGTGGAATGGATGGAACAAGAAGAGGTAGAGCTAGAGCAGACCTGAGAGAAAGTTAGTCAAGAGCAATCAGAGCTAGGAAGGATGCAGACAAATAGGCACCAGTTAGTATGATTAATTTTGTGATTGTCATTTTGTTTAAATTAGCATGCTTGCGATTTGTTTAAGGGAGCTGGTTTGTGGGAAGCCTGGCAGGAGGAAGGCTTGGGGGTGGTGTTGTTCTCTGCATTTGTGATTGTGTATAGATTTTTGTTACTGTGATGAATTTGTCTGAATAAATGTTTTGTGTCTGCCTTCCAAGTGGAGAATTTGTTGTATTTCACGATTCTGAATTGCACTGGGAAATTCGTGGGTGCTGTGGATATCACATTGGTGCTACAATCCCTCATTAAATTTTACCAAGGACTGTACCAACTGTTGCTTTGGTTCAGGGAGTGTATCATTTCGCTCGGTGTCAGTGTTTGCTATAGATTCATGTAAAACTGTAAACTCCACTTTTGCCAACTGTAGTTATGTTTTGAATATACCATTTCCATTTAATTATGCTAACCTCTTTTGCATGTTCAATTCTATAAGAAGTTGGTTGTAGCACCACTTCAATATTCACAACACCTACCATGGCCAGGAATATGCCAATGTAATTTTGATTTGCGAAATACCACAGACTGTCCACATGGAAGGCAGAACCAAAACATTTATTCAGGGACCAGAAAGTCAAATCCATCACAGAAACAAATATCTATACACAGTAACAATGCAGATAACAACACCAAACCTAAGCCTTCCCTCTTCTAGGCTTCCCACAAACCAGCCCCATTAAACAAATCACAATGAGGCCTGCTTAAAGAAAATCACAAACAAGCTCTCTCACTCACACTAGCCAGCAGCCTGCATCCTTTCTAGCTCTGACTGCTCTCTGACCAATTTCCTCTCAGCTCAGCTGTAGCTCTGCCTCTTCCTCTTCAACCCTTCCTGTTCTACCCATTCAGTAAACTTCTCCCACCACAGGCTCCATGTGACTCAGATTCATGTGTTGCAGGCTTCCATGTGACCCAAGCAGGTCACGTGCACCTATGAATGAATATGAAAAATCTCCCCATTTACATTACCATTACATTAGGTTAATCATTACCCAGTTCAAAATTGGGATTCCAGGCCTTAAATCTTACCTCATGGCCCACAGTTTTTCAGTGTCTACCAAAAGCCAATATGCAGCTAATAACTACTTTTCAAAAACAATATATTGAATTCCAGATGAAGAAAATTTCTTAGATCCAAATCCTAAGGGTACTTTTGACTTTGTTGTTTTTGCTATAAATTTCAGTTTGCATATTCATGTTGTATAGTAACTTGTAATTCCACTGGGCCACTTTGCATAGACCATAACTCTCGTGCCAATTGTATAGAGGCCTTTGATTCTTCAAAAGCTTTACACTGCTCAAATTCCCAATCAAATTAATATTTTTCTCCTAGTAATTTTATATAAAGGTTTAGAAATTTGCCCTAGGTGTGGTATGTGATATTGCCAATATCCAAATAATCTTATATACTTTTGGGCCTTTTTCTTATTGGTGGGGATAGGAAAATTCAGAATCATTTGTCAGGCTTGAGGGGGAATCTCTCACAACCTCTTATGCCATTGCATATCCCAAAATTTTACAATCTGTGCTTGACATTAAATCTTTGTGAGGTTACTTTCTAACCCCATGGTTTTTATACACTCAGTAAAAAGTGTCAAACCCTTCTCTATTTTCTTTTTTACATTTTCCCCCCTGTATCATAATATCATCTATATAGTGGGTAAGCAGTAAATCAGGTAGCTCTAACTCATCTAAATGTTCTGCCACAATCCTGTGACAAATAGTGGGGCTATGCAGATATCTTGTGGCAAACATGTAAAAGTATACTGTCTTTCATGCCAAGTGAAAGAAACTGGTTCGTTGTTTAGAGTCTTTTGGAATAGTAAAGAAAGCATTGGCTTAATTCAATAAGTAGGCACAAAGTCCCATCATATTTCTGGATACTTTCTGTTAAGCTAATGGTACACAGAAGCATACAAGGAAGGAGTCACCTTATTCAATTGTCTATACTCCATAGTCATTCCCCATATCCCATCAAACTTTTGTATTGACCAGACAGGATTATTCTATCAAGTATGGGCTAACACTCCTGCATCAATATATTCCTTTATATTATTAATAATTTCATCTTGCCCACCTAGCACACAATACTGCTTAGTAATTACTTTAGGAGGTTCAAGTGAAGTGATTGGGTTTATTTTTAGTTTACCCACTAAAACTGTATTATTTTTTGGAAGTTGTTTTCTCTCCTCAGGAAAGTTTAGAGACAAATCTCTCAATGTGTCTGTTCCAGTGATGTATTCAGAAATGAATTCAATTACCACAGTATATTCTTTCTTAGGTAATTGTCCAATTTTCATCGTTAGTTATACATCTCTCTAATATTTCAGTCCCTCCCAGTGCTGTGATAGCAACAGAAGTTCCATGTCTAAACTTATCAGAGTTTCCATATATAAGGGAGGTCTCTGCCCCTAAAGCTATTGACTCTTTCTTTCATCAGCTTCATTTCTTTTCTCCATTTTCTCTCTTCTCCTCGTATGTAATTTTTATATCATTTTGAGCGCTTTCAGGTACCGAGAATTCATATTTTTTTCTAATTCATTATATGTAGCTCTTTTGATCTCATTGTCTGCTTTTGAGTTTATGTTTTGAAGTCCCTATCAATATGGTAAATGTCTGTGGACAGGTTCTTTTTCTTGTTGGTATTTGGTCATTTTCTGGTCTTTTTTCTTAACTTTTAGCTTTATATAATGTTATTCTCTATTTACTCAATGTTGTTACCATTTTTCCTCAATTCTTGAAGAGACCCCTAATGTCAGAAAGGCCATGATATAACTTGTAAGTGAATTGGACTTAAGTGAAAGAAGGATGTGCAAAGACACCAGCCTCATTTTATCCTCAGAGTCATCTGGGACTAGTGGCAAGACACAGATCAGGACAACTGGAGATAGCCCCCATCTTAGGAATCATTGCCAATGGAAAGGCTACTGGAAGTGATGGAATTCAAGCTCAGCTATTTGAAACCCTAAAAATGATACTGTTAATGTGCTGACTCTTGGGGTTTTGAGGGCACTGTCTCAAGTTTCAAGATTTTCATGTGGCTGTGTTCAGAGTTGGTCCCAGATGTCTTTAAGTTTCAATTCCTCCAATGTAGTATGACTTAAAGAGAAGTATGGCCAGTGGTCTCTTGACTGATGCTCTTGTTTGTGAGTGACCACAAGTACTCTTTTCCATACTGGAACTGTGACCAGGTCCTTGCTTCTGCTAATGCTCCTTCTTCTCCTGGGATTGTGACCCAAAATTCAATATAAGCAATATAACTGAGTCCTGCAGTCAGCATATGCAAAAGTTCTCCTGTGATTTCCTTCTATCTTGTCTTTATTCAGTCTTCTTGTTCTTCCCCCTTACCACCTGTGGGCCAAGAACTCTGTAAGTCCCTGCTGCCAATTCAGTTTCCCCCAAGACGTGTTGCTATCTTGTGTCAGGAGGGGCTACTATTCGCTGCCTGAGCAGGGGCCCAGGTTCTTGCTGCTATCTTGCCTTGAAGTGTGCTGCTGCTAGCCTTAGGTCTCAGGGACTCACTGCTGGCTTGCTGGGATTGATCTGAACTGGCCTGTGCTCCATTCTTACTCTAATGAGACAGACTCTTCTTGTCAACTCTATAAGTTATATTGGCCTAGATATTGCTTCCTCTTATTGTTTTGTTGGTTTTGCCACTCCAAAATTCACTTTGAAGAGTTAATTTAATGTTATTTGAAGAAAAAATTATGAGGACTCAAGAAATCTCTTATCTTTACTTTGCCATCTTGACTCTGACACAATCCCTACCCCACCAGCCAGTTTGGTTAGTTCTTTAGTAAAGGCATGTATCAAAATGGTGTAACAAAAAATTATGGCTAATAAATATGCTCAAAATGTGGCGAACACATTCTAGGGTAATAAATTATGAAAATTAGGAATTCAGAAAAAATGAGACTTTTGAAAACATTGTTAAATAAGAAGCACTTAAAATCATAATGTATGTAATAATTATAGCAATTTTAATGAGATATGCTTATTATTGGTGATTTGGAGATGAGTTTTATCTGATCATTTATATTCTTCAACTCTTCTTTTGAAAAACAGTTACATTCTCTGAAAGTTTACCTCTTAATGGAATAGCTATTGGTATTCTATATTTGTGTTGATTCCCTATAAATTTTAGAAAACACAGTTTTTTCTGAGATATTTATTGGAAATATTTACTCTTTAATTTTTCTCTCCTGTCTTCATTGCCTTTATTTCCTCTAAAGTCTTTTAATTTCAAGTAGTTGAAATTGTTTATTCTGTCACTTATGATCTCTGCAATCTGCTTTAGTTGAAAATTCTGCCCTTTGTCATAGTTGCAAAAGGTAACTGATTTCATTTTCTTCTAATTTTATGATGAGACCTCTTTTCATATGTGTATGTGTATATGTACACACACATATACACATATTATATATGTATATACACTACACACATAGATGTATGTATGTGTATGTTTGCATGTGTATATGTGTACATATGGGTGGATAAATGAATGAATGGATGGATGTTATTTATATGCATATATATCATAGATATGTGTGTGTGACAGCTAATATTCTTCTTCAATTTGAAAAAAAAAAACAACTTAATAGTCTATTACAACAATAATCCCCCTTCCTGAAAATTAAGGATGTTACCAATTATCAAGCATAATTTAAGATATATAAAATAAAAAAAACTGACTGGTATTTCTTAAATATTTCTTATTCCAATCCCATTCTGAGATCACCTTTTCACCTGTTATTTCGTATCTTCCAAGTTCAATGGAAGTGCAGTTATCCAATATATCCACCATAATTCATAGTCCAGAGTTGTGGTGAGTTTGCAAGGGGGAAAAGCGAGAAGAAAAAAAAAAGATCAAATTAGACTATGAATACTCAGGGGCTTATTTCCCCTCTATTGCCAAAACTGTTAAAGAAGAAAATCTGTGAAACAGATAACAAGATAATGTGACAGCTTTAGTACTTCCTTAATCAAGTGGAAAAAAAAAAACTTTTTATTCAAATGTATGTCCTTAAGATAGGCTTGAGATTGAAGCCTAGCTCACCATTATAAAGTGACTATGGTTAATATGAAGATGAGGGGAGAGTAATCTCAGAGTAGGTTATCAATCAATAGCTCACTTATAATAATTTGTTATGCACCTACTATATATTAGGCACTGTGATGGGCAATACAGATACAAAGACAAAAATGAAATATTCCCTGACTTCTAAAAACCAACAGAGAGCAAAACACATGTACATATAGCAATACTAACCATTTTAGTATTGTTTAGTTCAGAAGACAGTGTGGCTGCACCACCTTACCCACTGCTTCTCTTCCAAGATAATCTCCCAACTATGGAAAACATATGTATGTGGATCAGGCCTAGGTCTGGTAGTGTGATAAAGCTTGGTGCCTATAAAGAGATGCCAAGATTTTTTGTTTTGATTTATTAATTTTTTTTATTTTTATTTACATATTTCTTTCTTTCTTTATTTGTTTGTTTATTTATTTAACTTTTTACACTCATTTTCACAAAATTTTGGGTTCCAAATTTTCTCCCCCTCTTATCCCCTCCCCCCACCCCAATACACCAAGCATCTAATTTTCCCTATCTCCAATCTGCCCTCTCTTCTGTCATCCCTCCCTTCTCTTGTCTCCATCTTCTCTTTTCTCCTGTAGGGCCAGATGACTTTCTATTCCTCATTAACTCTATGTCTTCTTTCCTAGTAGCAACAGCAATACTAAACAGTTGTTCCTAAAACTTTGAGTTCCAAATTCTCCCCATCCCTCCCTCCCCACCCATTCCCTTTGGGAAGGCAGGCAATTCAATATAGGCCCTATCTGTGTAGTTTTGCAAATGACTTTGATAATAGTCGTGTTGTGTAAGACTAACAGAATTACCCTCCATCCTACACTGCCCCCTCATTGTTTCTCTTCTGTCTTTTGATCCTGTCCCTCCCCAAGTGTTGACTACAAATTGCTCCCTCCTCCCCTTGCCCTCCCTTCCATCATCCCCCCCTTGCTTATCTCCTTCTCCCCCACTTTCCTATACTGTAAGATAGGTTTTTCATACCAAAATGAGTGTGCATTTTATTCCTTTCTTTAGTCAAATGTGATGAGGGTAAACTAATTGTTTTTTTTTTCTCAGCTCTCCTCTTTTTCCCTCCACTAAAAAGTCTCCTACTTGACTCTTAAGTGACATATAATTACCCCATTCCATTTCACCCTCTTTCCTCCCACTACATTTCTCTCTCACCATTTACCTTAATTTCTTTTCAGCTATGGTCCCATCCTATTCAATTCACTCTGTGTTCTCTGTCTCTGTGTGTGTGCATGTGTGTGTGTGTGTGTGTGTGTGTGTGTGTGCGTGCATGCGTGTACATGAGAAACTCCTAGGAACATTGTGGCCAAATTCCAGAACTCCCAGCTCAAGGAGAAAATCTTGCAAGCAGCTAGAAAGAAACAATTCCAGTACTGTGGAAATACAATCAGGATAACTCAAGATCTAGCAGCTTCTACATTAAGGGATCGAAGGGCATGGAATAGGATATTCCAGAAGTCAAAGGAACTAGGACTCAAACCAAGAATCACTTACCCAGCTAAACTGAATATAATACTTCAGGGGAAAATATGGTCTTTCAATGAAACAGAGGACTTTCAATCATTCGAGATGCCAAGATTTTAAACACACACACACACACACACACACAGCCACATGCACACAACCCCAATGCATATGGATGCATATCTTTGGCTCTTTACAACCCAACCCTAGAGTCCATGGGAAAATACTTAAAGGTAGTTCTTATTTACATTTAGTGTCTTCTGAAAGGAGAAGTAGAATGGTACCCAGTGTCAAATCCTAACTGAGTATAAGGAAGCTTTTATCTTCTCTAGGCCAAAAGAAATTGCTAAGCAATAATGCGTATAAGTATTTGCATTAACAAAAAAGGGCATTCAGGATGCTCATAACAAAACAAAACAAAAAATTTTATATTCGAACATAATTGCTCTATTATATGTGAGTATTTCAGTGTCATTTGGTCTGTTATGTGTAACTCTGTTTCCCCATCTGGGATTTTCTTGGCAAGGATAATGGAATGGTTTACTGTTTTCTTTTCCAGTTCATTTTATGCTTGAGGGACTAGGGTCAAATGGGCTAAAGAAGTTCCCCATGGTCATAGAACTAGAAAGTGTGTGAAGCCAGATTTGAACTCAAGAAGATGAGTCATTCTGACTCCAAATCCAGCACTCTATCTTCTGCATCATCTGGCTGCCCAAATATAAGAATAATATGTAATTTAAGAGTTTGCATGTGTGTGTGAGAATGCACACATATAAATAAATAAGTAAATACATGCATGTGTGTGTATGTATATATATATATATGTGTATATGTATATATATGTGTATATGTATATATATGTATATGTATATATATGTATGTGTATATATATGTGTGTATATATATATATATACATATGTGTGTGTGTGTGTGTGTATACACACGATTGCTCTTACACTATTTTGAGAAATTAACACTTCAATCCACCAAAACTTGAAGCAGTTTTCATTTGCTTAGTAGGCCTTGTTACATATTACCTTAGCTCTGCACCTTCTCTTGCCCCAAAGTCCATGTTTTCTCCTAACCGTACTGGGCTTATTGTTATTCTCCTCTCTGTGGCCCCCTATTTCAAAAAGGGCATATCTGAGGATCAATCTTCTGTTGCCACTCAGATATAAGGAAGTGACCCATAAATATCCAGCTCTCTCTAACTCAAGGTTTTTGTTGGAGACGACTGCAAACGATTAGCAGGGATTTCTGTTAATTCACACAAATCAGAGAAGATAGTTACCTATATCTCCTATTCAGGTTCAGGCTCAACTAGGTCAATATAGGTGATTAAACTCTCATGTGCTTAATTTATCATTTCTAATATTTTTTCCTTAAAAATGCATTTACTGAGTATAATAAAAGGCTTATTAAGTGTGTTTCGGTACTGCTCTGAAATTTAACCTTAGATTTGCCTGCAAACCAATATTTTTAAAAGACTGACCACACAGAAAATATGGATTAGACAGGATGCTGAAAGGCATACCATTAAAATGAGGCCACCAAACAGTTCATAAGAAACTCATATGAATTTTAAAAAATAAGCATATTAAGATGAAATATTTTTATTTTATTCTTATATTGTTAAATATTTCCCAATTATATTTTAATCTGATTTAGGCAGTGTTTGTACGTGTTTTGGTCCACATGCATGCCATGTGCTACATGTTTAATACTTTTTCACATCATAGTGGTAAGTTACCATTATGGTAAGTTTTAAAGTAAATTCTTCATTTCATCAGTTAAATAGTATTACAAAAAATTTTTTTCTCATACTATTCCTCCTTTTCTTCTCCTTTTTATCTTCCTTTTGCACCCTACTCCTCTTTCACTTTCTTTTCCACCTCTTCTTTTTCTCTCCTTTTCCTTTTTTCTGCCTCCATTCACCTCATTCTCTTCCCCCTTTTATCTCGTTCTATCAGTCTTCTTCCTCATTCCCTTGCTTTTCTAGTCACACATTCTGTTGTCTACATATTCGTTATCTAATGTCGAATTAATTCATGGTGACCACTAACAGCAAACTTTCATTTAATTCATCCCCTAACAATATCCCCTAGAATTTAATTTTACTGTTAGGTGATCTATACATGCAAATACCTTCCACTTCCTTCTTCTTTTTCTTCTTCTTCTTCTTCCTCTTCTTTTCTTCAGGGTAGTTCATTTATTTTTGCTTTAAATAGTCTTTTCTTTTCCCCCAATTACATATAAAGAACATTTATAGTATTCTCTTTTAAAAGATTTTGAGTTCCAGGAGCAGGAAGTCCCAGGAACTCTGAGGGAGTAGCCTCACTGTGGAATCTCAGGCATGTCAGCTCACGATGGGAGCACAGCAGAACTGAGCATGGGAAAGCAGCAGAGTCTCAGGTATCTGCAGCAGCAGCTCCTGAGGCTATCAAACCACTGATTAAAAGTCTGTAAGTCACCTATTAAACTTCCAGGAGATAAGACAGTGGAGTGATTGGTAAATGCTCTCCTCCTTCCCCTGTTGACCTTGAAAAACACACAAAATATTTCTCCAGAAAATTCCTAGAATGCTGGGATGAGTCAAAGGGTAAACAGTCTCTTAAAATGTGAGGCTGGGGAAATTTCTAAGCAGGGTCCCTCTTGTTGTGGCTGAAGGCGACCAGCGCAGGACTGGAGCTGTCCCAGACACCCCACCTCAGTAAACTGGGAGGCGATATAGAGCCCCAGGGGTACAGAGTTCACAGCCACCAACACTAGGACCCCAGGTGTGCCTCATCACGCCAGAGGAAACAGGAAGACACTTTAGGGCATCTGAGATCACCAAATATTGAGTTTCCCTATGCTCCAGCTCAGCAGACAGACCTGCTGTAGCCAGATCACCCCTATCCCACACTTAACACAGCTAGCTCCAGGAAAACTCCTGGGGAAACCGAGAAAGATTTCACCTGACCTCTCCTTTCTCATACCAGGCAACTCAGCACCAGGTAAGCTGCAGCATTTTAACTTCTAGCTGAAAGAACCAGAGGCCACAACACACAGAGCCTTAAGTTCAAGACAAAGAACTGTGGGACAGAATCCTTTGTGCCCTAGAAGCAGAGATCTACTTTAAATCCAGGAAAAGGGTTATCACGATGAGTAAGAAGTAAAGCAGAAAAGAGAAGACCATAAAATCTTTCTCTTGGGACAAGAACCAAAGCAGGAATACCAAAGAGGCCAGCACTGAGATTACACTCCCATATGAAAATTCAGAAGGGAGTATGAACTGGTCTGAAGAACAATGAGCATTCTTGAAAGACCTGAAGAAAGGATTTTAAAAGCCAAATTAGAGAAATAGGAGAAAAACTGGGCACTGATTTTAAAAATATGAATAACGAAATCACAGGAGAATTTAAAAGAAAAATTGTACACATGCAAAAGGAAGCACAAAATCTAACTGGGAAAATTAGACAAATGAAGAAGGAAGTACAAAAACTAATTGGAGAAAATAACTCCTTAAGAGGAAAAGTTGGACAGACGGAAAAGGAGATGCAAAAGTTAATTGAAGAAAACAATTTGATAAAAATTAGAATTCGACAAGTAGAAGCTAATGAGACATCAAGAATCTAAATAATGAAAAGGTAGAAGAAAATGTACAATAGCTCATTGGAAAAGCAATGGACCTGGAAAATAGATTCAGGAGAGAAAAATCTAAGAATTATTGGTCTACAAGAAAGCCATGATGAAAAACAGATCCTAAAAAATATCTTCCAAGAATTCATCAAATTTAAATGCCCAAAAGTCCTAGATCCAAAGGGCAAAAGTCAAAATCCACCATTCACCTCCAGAAAAGGATCCTAATCTTAAAACACCAAGGAATATCATTGCCACATCTCAGAACTATCAAGTGAAGGAGAAAATAGAAGAAGCAACAAGAAAAAAAAAACCAAACAAAACTATTCAAATATCAAGGAGTTACAGTCAGAATCACACAGGACCATGCAGTTTCTACATTAAAAAACTGAATGGGGGATGGAGCCAAGATGGCGGAGTAGAAAGACTCATGTATGCTAGCTCCGAACCCACAGCCCATATATTTCCTGCAAGAACTCTCCACGAATTCTGAAGCACTGCAAGGTGTGCAGAAACACAGTGAAAAAGATTTCTGTTCCAGAGAGCCCTGGAGAGCCATCCCCAGGGTCCAACACACCCCAGAAAGAGGAGCCCACCCCAGTGCTGCCCTTGCCAAGGCCCCAGAGGAGCCGATCTGAGCAGGCTTCAGGGACAGAATCTCTGGTGGCCGTGAAGGTCCCTCCACCCACAGACGCTACAGGTCAGTGAGAGAGACGTCTGAGCTGGCCGAGAGGGGAGCGGGGTGTCTCCGTGATTCGGGGCCCCTTGGGAGGAAGCGGCAGAGGGAGCAGCAGAGGTGGCAGCAGCGGCGGCCCCCAGGACTCCCCAAGCAGCAGGCAGAAGATCAAGGTCTCTGCATAAACCCCCTGAGGAAACTAAGCCTGGGAGATGGCCCTGACCAATTACTGAAGGTCTCTGCATAAAGCCCCTGAGGAAACTGAGCCTGGGAGGCGGCCCTGCCCAAACCCAAGCACCAGGACTTAAGCTCACATTGACTAGCAACTGCGCCTGCCACGGAAAGCCCATTTGAATCTCAGACCCCAAGCACCAGCTGGGCGGATCTAGGCGGGGGTGGAGAGGAATCTCAGAACTCAAGTAACTGGCTGGGAAAATGCCCAGAAAAAGGGAAGCAAAATAAGACCATAGAGAGCTACTTTGATGGGGTGTAGATGTTCCCGCCTTTCAATTCTGATGACGAGGAACTATTCTTACCCTCCGGGAAAGACGTGGAGGGCGGGGCCTCTGTATCCCAGATATCCCAGGGGGATGCCCAGTGGGCTCAGGCCATGGAAGAGCTCAAAAAGGATTTTGAAAATCAAGTTAGACGGGTGGAGGAAAAACTGGGAAGAGAAATGAGAGACATGCAAAAAAAGCATGAAAAATAGATCAATACCTTGGTAAAGGAGACCCCTAAAATTGCTGAAAAAAATAACACCTTGAAAAATAGGCTACCTCAATTGGCAAAAGAGGTTCAAAAAGCCAATAAGGAGAAGAATGCTTTCAAAAGCAGAATTAGCCAAATGGAAAAAGAGGTTCAGAAGCTCACTGAAGAGAATAGTTCCTTCAAAATTAGAATGGAACACATGGAGTCTAATGACTTTCAGAGAAACCAAGAAATCACAAAACAAAACCAAAAGAATGGAAAAATGGAAGATAATGTGAAATATCTCATGGGAAAAACAACTGATCTGGAAAATAGATCCAGAAAAGACAATTTGAAAATCTGGGACTACCTGAAAGTCATGATCAAAAAAAGAGCCTAGATATCATCTTTCATGAAATTATCAAGGAAAACTGCCCTTATATTCTAGAAACAGAGGGCAAAATAAGTATTGAAAGAATCCATCAATCACCACCTGAAAGAGACCCAAAAAAGAGAAACTCCTAGGAACATAGTGGCCAAATTGCAGAATTGCCAGATCAAGGAGAAAATATTGCAAGCAGCTAGAAAGAAAGAATTCCAGTATTGTGCAAATACAATCAGGATAACTCAACATCTAGCAACTTCTACATTAACAGATCGAAGGCCGTGGAACAGGATATTCCAGAAGCCAAAGGAACTAGGACTCAAACCAAGAATCACCTACCAAGCAAAACTGAGTATAATACTTCAGGGGAAAATATGGTCTTTCAATGAAACAGAGGACTTTCAAGCATTCCTGATGAAAAGTCCAGAGCTGTAAAGAAAATTTGACTTTCAAACACAAGAATGAGAAGAAGCATGCAAAAGTAAACAGCAAAAAGAAGTCATAAGGGACTTACCAAAAGTGAACTGTTTACATTCCTACATGGAAAGACAATATTGGTAACTCTTAAAATTTTTCAGTATCTGTGTAGTTGGTGGGACCACACTCACACACACACACACACAGACATGTACACGCATGCATGCACACACACATACACACATGCACGCACATACAGAGACAGAGAGCACAGAGTGAATTGAATAGGATGGGACCATATCTTAAAAGAAATTAAGGTAAATGGTGAGAGAGACATGCCAGGGGAGGAAAGAGGGTGAAATGGAATGGGGGTAAATTATATTTCATTCAAGAGGCAAGCAGGAGACATTTTAGTGGACAGAAAAAGAGGAGAGCTAAGAAAAAAACAATAAGTTTAGTCTCATCACATTCGACTAAAGGAAGGAATAAAATGCACACTCATTTTGGTATGAAAACCTATCTTACAATACAGGAAAGTGGGCGAGAAGGAGATAAGCCAGGAGCAGGGTATGATGAAAGGGAGGGCAGTGGGAGGAGAGAGAAATTTGAAGTCAACATTCGGGGAGGGACAGGATCAAAAGATGGAATAGAAACAATGGGGGGGCAGAATAGGATGGAGGGAAATACAGTTAGTCTAACACAACAGGACTATTATCGAAGTCTTTTGCAAAACTACATAAATATGGCCTATATTGAATTGCTTGCCTTCCCAAAGGGAATGGGTGGGGAGTGAGGGATGGGGAGAATTTGGAACTCAAAGTTTTGGGAACAACTGTTTAGTATTGTTCTTGCTACTAGGAAATAAGAAATACAGTTAATGGGGAATAGAAAATCATCTGGCCCTCCAGGACAAAAGAGAAGATGGGTATAAGAGAAGGGAGGGATGATAGAAGAGAGGGCAGATTGGTGATAGGGAAAATTAGAATGCTCGGTGTATTATGGTGGAGGGAGGGGAGAAAAGGGGAGAAAATTTGGAACCCAAAATTTTGTGAAAATGAATGTAAAAATTTAAATAAATTTTTATTAAAAAGAAAAAAAACCGAATGAATTGGAATATGATATTCCATAAGACAAAGGAGCTGGGACTACAACCAAGGGTCAATTATGAAGTAAAGTTCAGCATAACATTTCAGGCAAGGAGATGGAGATTCAGTGAAATAAGGGATTTCCAGACTTTTCTGATGAAAGTACAAGAGCTCAATAGAAAATTCAATTTTGAAACACAAGTCTCAATACAGTCATAAAAAAGGAAAATAGGGGAACAAATTGTTATTCAATATGGCATACTGTTTACATCCCTATAAAGGAAGATGATATTTATAAATCTTGCGAATTTTATATTATTCATGATATGTAAAAGGAATATACATAGAGAGAGCAGGCATAAAGTAAACGATGTTATGATAAAAATGTGATTTAAGAGTGAATAGGACGAGAAAGAAAATGGCAAATTATATCACATCAAGAGCTACAAAATTATATTACAATAGAGGGAAAGAGGGGAGGTAGATTAGCATTGTTTGATATTTTGTCTTATCTGATTTTGTTCAAGGAAAGAAAAAAAAACTCAGTTAAGTATAGATATCTAACTAGCTCTAAAAACACTAGGAGCGGAAGGGAAAAAGCAAAGGGAGGGGAGGTTAAAAGGATTTTGGAAGTAGTAAGGGTACAGGGGAGTAAAGGGAAGGGGGCATGAAAGAAGGAAGGGAAGACTGAGGGAGGTGGTCATCAAAGAATAAAACTCTGTTGTGGAGGGGAAGGGAGAAGGGAGAACTAAAAGCACAAATGGGGGAAAGAGGATGGAGGTAAAGACATAGGTAGTAATCATACCTATACATGTGAATGGGATAAACTCACATAAAATGGAATGGGATAGCACAATGGATTAAAAACTGTAAACTAGCAATATGTTGTTTATAAGAAACACATACAAAATGGGGGGATACATACCAGGTAAAGGTAAAATGTTGGAGCAGAATGTATTGTGCTTCAGCTGATGTAAAAAAGCAGAGGTAGGAATTCTAATCTCAGACAAAGGAAAAGCAGAAATAGATCGAATCAAAAGAGATAAAGAAGGAAAATATATCCTGTTAAAAGGCACCACAGATAACGAAGCGATATCATTACTAAACATGTATGTACCAAGTGATATAGCACTCACATACTTAGAGGAGAACTTAAGGGAGTTACAGGAAGAAACAGACAGTAAAATCATACTAGTGGGAAATTGCAAACTTCCTCTCCTGGAACTTGGTAAATCTATCCTCAAAATACACAAAATAGAAGTTAAAGAGGTGAATAAAACTCTGTATAAGGTAGATATGATGGATCTCTGGAGAAAACTGAATGGGAACAGAAAGGAATATTTCTTTTTCTCAGCAATTCATGGTACACATACAAAAACTGATCATGTACTAAGGCATAAAACCCTCAGAATTCAGTGCAGAAAGGCAGAGATAGTGAATGTATCCTCAGATCATAGTGCCATAAAAATTCTATGAATAAAAGGCCATGGAAAGATAGACCAAAAATTAATGGGAATGTAAATAATCTAATCCTAAGGAATGAGTGGGTCAAACAAGAAAACATAAAAACAATCAACAACTTCATTCAAGAAAATGATAATAATGAGACAACTTACCAAATCTTATGACATAGTGTGAAAGAAATTCTTAGGGAAAGTTTTAAATCTTTGAATGCCTACATGAATAAAATAGAGAAAGAGGAGATCAATGAATTGGTAATGCAGCTTAAAAAAGCTCAAAAAAGAAAATATTGAAAATTCCCAAGTAAATACAAAATTAGAAATACTGAAAACCAAAGGAGAGATTAATAAAATTGGAATTAAGAAAGCTATTGAATGAATAAATAAAACTAAGATTTTATTGCTGAAAAACTAAATAAAATTGAAAAACCTTTGGTAAATTTGATTAAACAAAAGAAAGAAGAAAATTAAATTACCAATATCAAAAATTAGAAGGGTGAACTCACCTCCAATGAGGAAGAAATTAAAACAGTAAGTAGAAATTTCTTTGCCCAAGTGTATGCCCATAAATTCGGCAATCTAAATGAGATGGATGATTATTTTTTTAAAAAATATAAATTGCTCAGATTAACAGAAGAGGAATTCGAGTACTTAAACAACCCCATCTCAGAAAAAGAAACTGAAATAGACATCAATGAACTCTCTAGGAAAAAATCTCCAGGGCCTGATGGAGTTACAAATGAATTCTATCAAACATTTAAAGAACAATTAATTCCAATATTATATACAGTATTTGGAAAAATTGAGGAAGGAGTCCGCTGAAATTCTTTTTATGATACAAATGTGGGTTTTGATGCATAAACCAGGAAGAGCCAAAACAGAGAAAGAAAATTTTAGACCAATTTCTCTAGTGAATAGAGATGCGAAAATTTTAAATAAGATTTTAGCAAAAAGAATACAGCAACTTAGCACGAGAATAGTACATTTTGATCAGATAGGATTTATATGAGGAAAGTGGTCCTATTTAAATATTAGAAAAACTATTAGCATTATTCATCAAATCTACAAAAAAGTAACAGAAACCATAAGATTATCTCAATAGATTCAGAAAAAAAAAAAACCTTTGACAAAATACAACACCTATTCCTATTGAAAACAGTGGAGAGCTTAGGAATAAATGGAACTTTCCATAAACTAATAAGCAGTATCTACCTACAAACCTCAGAAAGCATTATGTGCAATGGGGATAAGCTACAAGCATTTTCAATAAGATGAGGAGTGAAACAAGGACATCCATTATCACCCTTATTATTCAATATGTTACTAGAAATGTTAGCTGTACTAATAAGAGAAGAATAAGAAATTGAAGGAATTAGAATAGGCAAAGAAGAAACTAAGTTATCACTCTGCAGATGGCATGATCATATATTTTTGAAAATCCCAGAGAATGAAGGAAAAACTGCTTGAAATAATGAACAATTTTAGCAAAGTTTCAGGTTACAAAATAAACCCAGAGAAATCATCTGCATTTCTATATATTGCTAACAAAGCCCAACAGCAAGAGATAGAAAGAGAAATTCCCCTTAAAGCTATGATAAGCACTATAAAATATCTGGGAGTCTATCTGCCAAAGCAAACTCAGGGACTGTATGAACCCAATTGCAAAACACTTTTCTCACATGTAAAATCAGACCTAAGTACATGGTAAAACATCAGTTTGCCTTGGTGGTAAAACATCAGGTCAAGCTGATGTAATCAAAATGAGAATTCTACCTAAATTAATTCATTTATTCTATGCCATACAAATCAAATTACCAGATAATTGTTTTTTTTCAGAGCTAGAAAAAGTACAATAAAAGTTCATTTGGAAGAACAAAAGGTCAAAAATATCAAGGATACTAACGAAAAGAAATGGTAGGGAAGGTGGTCCAGCTCTCCAGATGGCAAACTGCATTTTAAAGCAGCAATCATCCAAACAAATTAGTACTGACTAATAACCAGAGGAGTAGACCAGCGGAAGAGCTTAACTACTCAAAATACGGTAGTCCCAAAACCCCAGCTTCTGAGATAAGTACTCACTGTTCATCAAAGATTGCTGGGAAAACTAGATAACAGTGTGGTGAAAACTAGACATAGACCAATGCAGGACACCATACACAAGAATAAAGTCCAATTGGGTACATGATCAAGGTATACAGATTGATACTATAAACAAATTATTGGAGCAAGGAATAGTGTATTTATCAGATTTATGGAGAACAGAGAATTTCTTGACTAAAAAGAAACAGAAAACATAATGAAGTACAAAATGGATAATTTTGATTACATTAAACGGAAAAGGTTTTGCACAATCAAACTCAGTGCAAGCAAGATTAGAAGGAAAGCAGGAAACCGGGAAAGAATTTTTTGCAACTAATGTCTGTGATAAAGGCCTTATTTCTGAAATATTTAGAGAACTGGGTAAAATTTAAAAGAACAAGTAATTCCCCAATTGAAAAATGGTCAAAGTATATGAACAGGCAGTTTTCAGAAGAAGAAATGAAAGCTTACTATAGTCATATGAAAAAAACGCTCTTAAATAATTATTGATTAGAGAGATGCAAATCAAAATAATGCCAAGATACCACATCACACCCATCACATTAGCTAACGTGATAAAACAGGAATATGATAAATGTTGGAGAAGATGTGGAAGAGATGGAACACTAATTCATTGTTAGTGGAGCTGTGAGGTGATTCAGCCAATCTGGAGAGCAATTTGGAACTATGTCCAAAGGGCTACAACAATGTACTTGCCCTTTGACCCAGCAATACTGCCTCTAAGACTGTATCCCCAAGGGATAATAAAAATGGAAAGGGTACCACAGGCGCAAAATATTTATAGCTGCTCTCTTTGTAGTGACCAAAAACTGGAAATCAAAGGGATGCCCATCAATTGGGGAATGACCAAATAAATTATGGCATATGAATGTAATGGAAAAATATTGTGCTACAGGAAATGATGAACAGGAAGATTCCAGAAAGGCCTGGAAAGACTTATATGAATTGACACTGAGTGAAATGAGCAGAACCAAGAGAACTTTGGACACAGCAAAAACCACAGTGTGTGAGGAATTTTTCTGATAGAAGTAGTACTTCATTGAAATGCAAGGATTTAAATAATTCCCAATTCTCTCTTAAGGTAAAATGCCTTCCACAGCCCTAGAAAGAACTATGCAATGTGATTGCAAAATGAAGCAGACCATTTTCCTTTTGCTTCATTTTATGTTTTCTCCCATTCATTTTTATTCTTCCATTCAACATGACTAAAATGAAAATGTATTTAATAGGAATGTATTTGTAGAACCTATATAAAAGTTTTTGCTGTCTAAAGGAGGGAGTAGGGAAGGAGGAGGAGGGAAGGGGAAAAATCTAAGATATATGGAAGTGATTGTAGAACACTGAAAAAAATAAAATGCTTTAATTAAAAAATGATTTTACATTCCAAATTTTCTCCCTCCCTTTTTCCTCTCCTTTTGTCCTAAAATAGGAGGCAGTTTTGAGGAGGGACAGGGTGAAAGGGGAAAGCCCAAAATAAACAGGTGTGGAAATCAGATCGAGGGAAATACATTTAACAATTGTCATTTTGAAAAAAATGAAGCAAGTTTCTATTTTTCAAGTATATAGAGAAGTGAGTCTAATTTATAAGGCAAGAGCTATTCCACAACTGATAAATGATCAAAAGATATAGACAGTATTCAGATGAAGTAATCAAAGATACTTATAATTGTATAAAAAAATTCTTTAAATCGCTGTTGATTTGAGACATTCAAATTAAAATACTTCTGAGATACTATCTCATACCTATTAGTCTGACTATAGGAACAGAAAAGGAAAATGACAATTGTTGGAATCGATGTGGGAAAAATGAGACATTACTGCACTATTAGAGGAGTTGTGAACTGATTCAATCACTTTGTAGAACAATTTGGAACTATGGCCTAAGGGCTATAAAATCATAAAACCCTTTGGCCTTCTGATATCACTAACAGATCTGTATATAGAAAGAGATATTTTTAAAAGTCAAAGGAACTATATATGCAAAAATGTTTACAGTAGTCCTCTTCTGGTAGCAAAGCATTATAAACTGAGGGGATGACCATAAATTGTGGAATGGCTTAACAAATTGTATTATGTGATTGTGATGGAATATTATTGTGCTATAAAATATTAATGAGCAAGATGCCCTCAGAAAATTCCCTGAAAAAAAAAAAACTTGTATGAGCAGATACAAAGGGAAATGAACTGCTTACAAAGTAATATCAATATTAGAAGATGATCAGTTCTGAATGACTTACCTCTTCTCAGTAATAAAATGATTCAAGACAACTCAGAAAGACTTACAATGAAAAACATTCTCTATTCCCAGACAGAGAACTGACAGAGAAGTATACACTTTTTTGGTCTATGTTTTCTTTCACAAAATGAGTAATATGTAAATATGTTGTGCATGAATACACAACTTACATAGAGTTGCTTGCCTTCTCAGCAATGTAGGTATGGAGGGAGGAAAGAAAAGAATTTGGAATTCAATGTTTTAACAATGAATGTTGAAAATTCTTTTGCCTACAATAAAGGAAAATAAATTACTAAATGAATTAAAAATGTAACTGGATATACTTAAAAAAAACAACAGCATCTCATGTTCTAAAGTCAGTCTATAAAAGGTGTTAGATTCCCTATTAATATAAATAAAATGATCTGTCAAGACTAAAGTTAGTTCTTTTACATCACTTCAAAAAAAAAAAAAGAAAAGAAAACAGCAAAGGCATCAAATAAAATAAACAAACAAAGAAAAACCCCATAACCACAGATTAGAGAAAAGGAAATGATTTCACATGGGAAAACTAAGGGACAGCTTGAAGCACCGAATGAGCAAAAAAAAAAAAAAAAAGTCTCAAAGCAACGAATAAATGCTATTCTGTACAAAGAAATGAGAAACTTGAGGGGTAAAAACTATGATGAAAAACTCTACATTTTCACAATAGTCATGTTATGTAGTCGAACTAAAATAAATGGAAGAAATCATATAAGAAATCAAAACATAATACACTAAAACCTACACATATACAAACATGATCTGCTACATTTTGTGAATGACTTCCATATTTCTTTCTCTGAGTGTGGAAGACATTTTGTGTTAGAATACTACCACTGGATTTTTTTTTTTTTTTTAGTAAGTTCTTGCGTTATTACGAAGTTCCAAGTCTACCGGAAAAAAACTCTTGCACATTGTGGTCGTTGCTGTGCACAAGGTTCTCCTGGTTCTGCTTCTTTCACTCAGCATCAAATCATATAAGTCCTTCCAGGCCTCCCTGAAGTCTTCTTGTTCATCATTTCTTATGGCGCAAGAGTACTCCGTTACATTCATATACCATAATTTATTCAGCCATTCCCCAATTGATGGGCATCCCCTTGATTTCCAGTTCTTGGCAAACACAAAGAATGCTGCTATAAATATTTTTGTACATGTGGGACCCTTTCCCATTTTTATGATCACTTGGGGATACAGTCCTAGTAGCGATATTACTGGGTCAAAGGGTATGCACATTTTTGTAGCGCTTTGGGCATAGTTCCAAACCGTTCTTATACATAGATATAGACACAGAGTATGCGGACTGTTTCTGATAGACTTAGCCCTTCACAGTAATGCAAGGACCTAAAAGATTCCCAAAGGACTCATGATGCAAAATGACTTTCACATCTAGAGAAAGAACTATAGAAGCAGAACGCAAAATGAAGCAGACTATTTGCCCTTATGTTTTGTTTTGGTTTGGTCTGTCTCATGGTTTCTCCCATTTATTTTAATTCTTCTATGTGACATGACTAATGGAAAAATGTGTTTAATAAGAATGTATATGTAGAACCCATATAAAATTGCATGCTGTCTCAGGGAAGGAGCACAGAGGGAGTGGGAGAAATTTTAAAACTTGTGGAAGTCATTGTTTAAAATTGAAAACAAATTAATTTTTTTTAAATGCATAATAGAAGTTAGGACAGACTGGAGGAAGGGGTGGATGGGGTGCATGTGATCTTGGAGTGTGGACTGGGGGGAGATGGAGAGAAAATTTTGAATTCAAATTCTTGTGGAAGTGGATGTTAAGAACTGCAAAATAAATAAATTATATATTAAAAAAGAAAAAAGAAAAAGAAAAAAAGAAAAACTATCTCAAGAAGAGAACAAACATTACAAGGGATTTGGAAACAGGTTAGCATAACAATAAAAACATGAAGGTAAATTTGACATCTATATGCTTGCACCAAAGTTTGATGAAGGAAGAAATTAATTTGAAAGTGATAAGGTACAGAACAGAGTCAAAATGTGATCATCAGAGTTACTTTGTTTCAATTAAAAATGTAGTATTTGAAAAATGAGCAAATAAAAAAATAGACTGGTAAAATATTTGATGGTTCTAAGAACGAAATAAAGAGGGCTTCTAGAAAGCTGGAAGGCAGAGTTTGGTGAATCAATTTGAAAATTTTTGATCTTCTTAAAATATCGAGTCGTAATATGGAAACCATCCTGCACGGAATCTTACAAGAACATATTCCAGAAATAGAAAACAGAGTGAAAAATCAATACAAAATATATGATGCAGACAAAGAGTCAATGGAAATTTAAATCACATAGAAATATAGATACTATATTTGAGAGCTTCAACATTGAAGAAATGAGAAGTTAAGAATCAAGGAAAAAGATACTTGCATACCAAAAAGTACTGCTTTGATTTTTGCAAAGCTATTTAACGATGAAAAAAATACAACATATTAGAATGTAATTTATTAAAAGCAAACAGAATAACTCTATAAAACTTTAACTTTTCTGTAAAATTGATCATATTCCACAATTTAAAAAAAAAGATCATTCTTCATAATGGTGTTAGATGAGTTAATTTTTTTCTGCTTATAAGTATGGGATTGGATAGGGCCTTTGAAATGAAAACTGATTAAGCTAAAACTTCCAATGTCTGTGTCTGCGTGTTTGTGTGTGTATGTGTATAAATGTGTGTTCATGCACATACATTATACATGATATGCAACATATACACATATTTATATTAGCAAATGTAGAATATTCAGCATACGTCTTTGCTAGGGGTGAGCAAGAGGGGTGTTTGTTTAAAGTTACATTGCTATCAAGCAGCATTGTATTATGTAGGTAAGATTGTTGGTATTATTATTGGACTGGGGAAATATAGGGCCTAGAGCTAATTAAAAGATTTGAAAAGTAGGAAAATATGATGTAATTAAATTAAAACTCATTTTCAACATTACAAACTTGAGCCTTAATGGATTTAGTTCAACCATATGATTATAGAATTGCAGACTTAAAACTGGACAGAATCTTTGAGGGTATTTCATTTAATCACATTATTTTACTGTTGAGAACACTGATTCTCAGATATGCTTCAGGAATTTTTCCAAAGTGACACCAATACTGTATTCTCAAAATTACAAGCCAGATCTTCCAAATTCATACCCACTCACACTTTCTTCCCCATTTTTGTGCCATTTAGAATGAGTGAGAATAAGAAATTCATTAGGAGAAAAATAAAACTACCGAAGTGGGGTTCATAAATTCAAACAAAGGACCTGGACTAAACAAATTATACATCAGATGACATAAACAGATTTTTTAAAAAATGCAATGGTAATTCCAAATAAGGATATCTCAAGGGGAAACATCAAAGGACTCAGAGAGGATAACTGTGTTATTATCAGTGACACAAAGTTTATGAAACTATAATGTTTAGCCCAATATCTGGTACATGTCAGGAACTTAAATACTTTTCAATTTGATTTGACAATATAAATTTAAGTATATGTGGTATTCAGAACAAAGATAGCCAAGGGGAAGTTCAGAAAAGCTTCTTGAAAGAGATCTAGAAAATGCACTAGACCCTGTCCGAATTGCAAAGTCCATAGAAATCATAGTTAGGCATTCCTTTTCAGTACGGATCAGAAAAGGGAGACAGAGAGAAATGTAATCACTAGGAATTAGAACTAGTCAGGAAGTCCAAGAGCAGGGATGGGTAATCTTTTCATGTTGGAAAGTTGCATTAATATTTAGTTGTAATCAAATAAAACCACATTTCAGAAACTTCAATTAGCTATACTTAATATACCTTTTGTAAAAATCCAACTACTATGTACTTAATTTCAAAAAATGAAGACTTAATTTTAGGTTAACTAAACTTTTAATGACTTTGTTCTATCTACTTTTTATTCGAAAGCATTTGAATATTTGATTGCATCATGGTGTGATGGTAATTTAAATGGAAAGATCTTTCCCATTTATTAAGACGCCCATGTGACCTGCTTAAATTACATGGAAACCTAAGTCACATGTGGTAGGAAGAGCTTGCCGAACAGGTGAAACAGTATGGGTGGAAACTGGGAAAAAAATTGATGAAAGCAGTTAGGGTAGAGGATAGAGGAGAGAGGAAGGTAGGCACAGCTGGTCTTGTGAGTGTTTGCTTGTGGGACGGCTCCAGCACGGTGTGGGGAGTGACTTGGGAATGGCTTTGTCTCCTGCAGTACTAATGTGTACTGACTTCTTGGTTACTATGACAATTTGGCGTTCTGATGTCTGAATAAATAAGACTGTTACACTCTGTGATTTATAACTACCCTAGGGTATTCATAGTTACCCTCGGTGTTGTGAATGTTGCCTTGGCCATACATTTGGAGTCATGAACAAAATCACAGGGTGTAAAGTCTCTATTTGAAGGCAGAAAGAAAGTTAAAACAGATATCTCAGGATGAGAGGATTTACCTTATTCCTGTCGAGGAGAATTGGGTAAAAGCACTGAATCTTGTGAAACTGGAAACTGAAGTTACAGGAAGGGGAACCTAGAGATTTAGGAAAGAGTTTGCAAGGAATCCCAATAAAACCAAGGAAACAGTTGTCAGAGGTATGTATGAGAGGCTGGGTTTTATTAATAGATTATCATATTATTTATAAAATCAGAATGAGCTTCTAAAAAAAAAAATTAGATGTAAAAAGAATTCTCAGCATTCAGGCGCTCCTTGAAAAGAGCAAGTTGGGAGGTTCATTAAACTCAGAAGTTGTGAAAGCTGGACAAAAGAAGTAGTATACAACCTTTGTACAGACTCAGTTTAGTTGCCACAGTGACAACTTCCAGGAGAGTGTGTGGGAGGAATGAGTAATGAAGTCAGGGTTAGAAAATGAAAGTGATTTATAGGGAGAAGACTTTCAGGCAGTAGCATGCCCAATGTAAGATGGAAACAGGAGAAGGAAGGGGTCAAACAGTATCTAGGGAGATAATTGAGGATTTTACTGATCATGAGGTCACAGATAGTTTGAGATGATTCACCCATAGGATGGGAGAATTGGTAATATAGTGGGTGATGGAAATCAGTGATGAAACGATCAGAGGAGTATTGATAGATGGAGTGCATTGCCTGAAATTGATAGGTTTTACTCAGAATCCTTTTTTCTTACAGCAAGATTTTAAAGATTGAAATATGTAAGGAGGTATTAATGCAACTAATCTGTTTGTATTGACTGCAAAAGGATGCAATAATCAGTACCCTACTGAATCTATGTGACCTTGTAGAGATAGAACCTGATATTCACTTAGGAACTGTATAAAAAAGTTAGAGGTAATGAATAGTGTCATAATGATCAGAAATGGAGATGCATGCTAAGATATCCCCTTATGAGTTTCCCATAGGAATGAAAAGGAACATGATACTTCTTGATAACAAGTACCTAGTTTTGACCCTAATAGTTGGGAAAATAGGAAACCCTCTTTCAGAGATGCTGGACAAGATTTCACAGTTAAGTGACTTTGGGGACTGGGAAAAAGATAAATTTTCTCAAGAGAAAATAGTAAACAGCCAGAAAAGGTTGAGAAGAAAAACATTGTTTACTGATCTATTGAGAGCAGGGGTGGATTTTGGAAGCATAGATGGTATTCCAGTTAAAAGACTATACAAAATGTACCACGGAAAGCTGTTTTATTACAGTCAGAATAGAGAAGTACAAGCCTAACTTTTACCCTTACAGATCCTCCTGAACTTTTGTATCCAAGTTTGTCACATCTTCAGAGAGAATAGAAATTGGCTGAACTCCAGTTTACATTAAAGAAATACACAGATGGGACTACAGACCCCATATCAATTTGAACATATATTGGAAAAAAATCATCTAACACTGTAAATAGACCATAATTAAATACTGGGTCAAAGGCCTCCCTTATAAATGGAAACCCTGATAAGTTTAAACATGGAATTCCTATCACCATCACAGGATGGGGATGGGTTGAAATATCAGCCAGAAAAGTCAAACTAATGAGGAAAATTGGAGAACTACTAAGAAAGAATGTACCATTGTAATTGTACTTATTCCTGAATATATCTTTGGAATAGATATAATGAGAGGCATGACTCTAAATTTGCTGGATGGGAGATACCAATTGGCAGTAAGGAAAACAGGAATTAATGAAGTTGTAGTGGGTAAAATACAAATGAACCCAATCCCTTTACCTGAACCTTCTGAAGTAATTATTGTAAAGCAATATTGTGTTCTGGGTGGGCTAAGATGAAATTACCAAATACTGTAAAGGAACATGGTGAGGCAGTAGTCTTAGTCTCTACAAACTCTTTATGGAATAATCCTGTCTGGCCAGCACAAATGTCAAATGGGACATGGAGGCTGAGAATGGATTATACAGACAACTGAATAAGGTGACATTTTCCTTGTATGCCTTTATTCTAGATACTGTTACTTTAATAGAAAGGATCCAGAAATATGATGGTATTTGGCTCGCAGTTACTGCTTCAGCCAATGCTTTATTTACTATGCCAATAGATTCTAAACAATGGAACCAATCTGCTTTTACTTGGCAGAGTCGAAGATACACTTTTACATGCTTGCCACAAGGATCTCTGCATAGGACCACTATTTGTCATAAGATTGTGACTCAACATTTGGAAGAATTAGAGCTACTTGGTTTACTGATCACATAGATGATATTATTACACTGAGAAAAAAATGTAAAATAAGTGGAGAAGAGTTTGATACTTGTGATTGAGCATATGAAAAGCCAAGGGTGGGAAATTAACCCTGCAACGATTCAAGACGCAGCTCAAATTGTAAAATTTTGGGATAGACAATGTTAGTGGCTTCAAGAGATTCTCTCAGAAACCCAATAAAAGACTCAGGATTTTCCTATTTCCATCAATAATAAAGAAGCTCCCAAATTTATAGGATTATTTGAATATTGGCAACATCATATATCACATCAAGGAAGAATTTTGAAACCATTATATAAATTACTAGGAAAAGATATTAATTTGATTGGGGACTTGAGTAGAGTAAAGCTTTTGAAGAATCAAAGGCCACTATACAATTGGCCATACATTTATGGCCTATGCAAAGTGATTCAGTGGGATTACAAGTGACTGCATAGGATGAATATGCAAAGTAGAGTATATGGCAAAAACAAACAAATAAATAAATAAAAACAAAGCAAAAACGTACCCTTAGAATGTTGGTCTAGGAAATTCCCTTCCATCTGGAATTCAATATACCCCTTTAGAAAAGCAGTTATTGGCTGCATACTGGGCTTTGGTAGAGGCTGGAAAACTGACTTTAATCCCTGAAGTAATATTAAGGCCTGGAATCCCAATTATGATCTGGGTAATAAGGGCCCCAGTTTCTCACAGAATTGGACATATGCAAGAGTCCACCATAATTAAATGGAAATGCTAACCTATAACTCCTGTACTAGGAGAACTTTGGAAAGTCCTAGAGTTGGCAGAAGTAGTGAATATTTTGAACTTATGAAAGTACATCAAACTATCAAAACAGAGCAAGAAGGACAGTGTCATTTATTTACTGATTCATGCACAGTTGCTAATGGGCTAGCTACATGAATGTCCATGTGGAAAGATCAAAATTGGGAAATTAATGACAAATAAGTCTAGGCCAAATAATTATGGGAAGACATATGTGATATGTCTTTGATTACTAATTCATCAGTTTTTAATGTAGATTATCATCTTGCCCTCACCATGACAGAGCTTGAGTACAATGCAAATGCTGATGGACTAGCAAAGTTTTCTGCTCAACACATTGTTCCTATTCTGACTCCAACTGATGATCTTGTACTAGCAAAATGAGTCCATCAAATGACTGACATTTAGGGATCGATACAGGTCATGGGTCATCTGGCAAAAAACTGAGGTATTATTATCTCTCATTCATTATTACAAGTAGCAGAAGAATGTTATATTGGAAAAGAAATGAACTGTTCCTTGCATAGTAACTTGAGATATAGCAAGGGGAAAAGTACCAGCCAAATTTGGCAAATAGGTTATACTGGACACCTATCCCAAGATAAAGATGCCAATTTTTATGCACTTGTATTGACACCTACCCAGGTGTCCTGTGGTTTACCCCTATGAGAACGTGGACAAAAAGAATGTCTGCAAAACTCTAGATATTACGTCTATATTATTCAGATCCAAAGTGACAATGGGTCACATTTCAAAGGTAACGAAATTAAGAATATTGTGTGTTAAGCAATATAGAATGGATATATCATATTACATATTGCCCACAATTGTCTGAGTTAATTGAAAGACTGAATGGAATGCTGAAAGAACTATTCAGGAAGATTAGTTCTAATAATTCTTATCAACATTGGAAAGATAATTTGTTCACTTCTTTATGTTATTTGAATAATAGATCATTTGGAAGAAGTATACCTCTAGCCTGAATGATGACCCCAAATCTTCAAATTAGAAAACAACAAAACTATAAGATTCCAAATATTGAGTATTGGACTGTGAGGCCAGATGTCCCAGCACCACATCCAGGAACACTTGGTTCAGCAGGATATGATTTATGTTGTTTAAGTCCTTTTGGTTGTATAGAAAAGAGGCAAAAATCTCTACTGGAATATGAGTGAGAATCTCTAAAAATCATTTTGGAGGGATACTATATAAATCAAGATTAGCAGCTCAAGTAATACATGTATTGGCTGTAGTGACAGATTCTAATTATCAAGGAGATATTATTGTAGCATTCCAAAGATTAAGTGAAAAATCCATGTAGTTTTTTAAAACTGATTGAATAGTTCAAGTAAATATTGTTCCTTGTGAAATAATACCTTTTGTGGAAACTGACCTTCTTTCTGAAATAACTAACAGAGGAATTGATAGATTGGGTTCTACTTATAGAATAAAATTGGGAGCTGATGTATGAGGAAAAGAGAAATCAGAGTGTGTTCTAAAGCCTATGAAAATTATAGTACATGGGGAACTCAATACAGTAACTGTTTTTTATTCAGGAGAAGAAGTTTACCAGATTCTACCGTTAACTCATATATTCTACCATGAATGAAGCTATGAGAGTTGGTTCATGGACTCCAGAAACATGGCTGACTTTATGCCTACCCTGCTTCTGGCTATTGGCTCTTTGTTTCTTTTTGTTTGTTAAACATGTTTGTTCGATTTTTTTCCTGCAAGTTTAGTAGCCTCCCCCTGCAGATGCCTGATAATTTAAGCTGGATGACATGCCCTGTCCATCACTGTGATGTATCACCCCTGGATCTGGGGTTTTCCAAGCTCTAAATGTCTGCTAAAGAACTGACCTCTCAAATGGGACCTCTTGAAACAAGGTCAGCTCTTTGTCTAATTTCAACAGATAGTATCCATAGAAGAAGAGACCATCACTCGTTACCCCAAGATATTGGGCTTCATTTGCTCAAGGGTGGAATGATGAGATGCTTCTACTCAAGGCCCACCATAAGATATTGTTTTATGTGCTAATTTTGTGTGATCCCTATCATACTGTTTCAAAGTTCTGTGAATACCAGTTGCCTAAGGTATTACTTTATATGCTTATTTTCTGTTGTCCCTGTTACAGTTCTATTGATACTAGCTGACCCATCAACCTATCGAATAAATGCAAAAGATTTTGGGGTCAAAGGTACTGGTAATTTAAATGGGAAGATCTTTCCCATTCATTAATATGCCCATGTGACTTGCTTAAATCACATAGAATCCTAAGTCAAATGTGATGGGACGATCTTGCTGAAAGGGTGGAATAAGAAGGATGGAGCAGAACGAGGATGAAGTTGGTGAAAGCAGTTAGGGCAGAGAAGAAAGGATACAGGCAGGCAGGCACAACTAGTCTTGTATGTGTTTGCTTTTGGGAAGGCCCCGGAAAGTGGTGGGATAAAACTTTGGAATGGCTTGTTCCCCTGCGGTACTAATGTGTATTGACTTCTTGGTTACTATGATGGATCTGGCTTTCTATTATTGGGATTTGACTTTCTGGTGACTTAGTAAATATTTTGCTTCTTCCTTCTATATGCAGAATCTATTATACTTTGTGAGTCAGAACTAAACTGGTATTCATAGTCATTCTTTGTGCTTTGAATATTTCCTTGGTGATACAAATGTAGGTCCACAATTTCACCTGATTCTCTAGATGGGGATTGGTTATTTATGACCTCAAGGGCATATTAATTTGTGGTAAGTTGATGGAGAGTTGCAGCAATAAGCGGTTGAAAAGCAAGAAAGTATTTTGGGGGCATGTTGCCAAAAGTGTGTGCATTCTACTGCATTTTCCCATATTTCAATGGGATCTTTCTTATCATCAAACAATGATTTTAAGGTGTCATCTATTGAGGGCTCAATTAATTTTATTTCTATTTCTCTTTTAAGATTAATTTTAAGTTTCCAACATTCTCTTTTATAAGATTTCTACATGTTTCCTTTTTCCTCCTTTCCCTCCTCCCCAAGATGTCATGTAATCTGATATAGTCTACACATGTGTAATTATATAAAACAGGTTTCCACATGACATTTTATGAAAGAAAAATCAGAAGAAAACTGAAGTCAAGAAAAAGAACAATAACAAAAAAAGCAAAATATTATGCTTTGATCTGCATTCAGACTCTATAATACATTCTCTGGATGTGGATAGCATTTTCCATTATGAGTTTTTTTGGAGTTGCCTTAGATTCTTGCATTGTTGAGAAGAGCTAAGTCTATAAAAGTTGACTATTGCTCAATGTGGCTATTACTGTGTGCAATATTATCATTCTGTTCACTTCACTTCATTCAGTATCAGTTCATGTCAGGCTTTCCACATTTTTTTTTTCTGAAAGCTACCTGCTCATCTTTTCTTATGAAACAGTAGTATTATATTATATTAATACACTAGAGCTTGTTCAGCCACTCTCCAAATGATGGGCATTGGCTCAAATTCCAAATCTTGGCCACAACAGAAAGAGTTGCTATAAATATTTTTTGTAAATGTGGGTTTTTCCCCCATTTTTTATGATCCCTTTGCAGTACAGATTTGATAGTGTTATTGCTGGATCAAAGAGTATACACAATTTTTTAGTACTTCAGGCATAATTCCAAATTGCTCTATGTAATAGTTGAATCACCTCAGAATTCCATCAGTAATGCATTGGCTCTTCTACATCTTCTCTAACATTTAAAGTTTTTCTCTTTTGTCATGTTAGCCAATCTTGTACGTATTATGTGATACCTCAGAGTTGTTTTAATTTGCATTTATCTAATCAACAGTGATTTAGAGCGTTTTTTTCATGTGATTGTAGATAGCATTAATTTCTTCATCTGAACACCACCTGTTCATATTCTTTGACCATTTATCAATTAAAGAATGACGTGTTCTTACAAATTTGACCCAGTTGGCTACATATTTTAGAATGGAACCTTTATCAGAGAGTTATTTGTTTCCCAGTTTTCTGCTTCCCTTCGAATCTTAGTCACATCAGGTTTGTTAATGAGAAAATTTTTCAGTTTAATGTTATCAAAATTGTCTATTTCATAATGTTCTCTATATCTTGTTTGGTCACTACTGCTTTCTTTCTCCATAGATCTGAAAGGCAACCTTGCTCTCCTAGTTTATTTATAGTTTCACCCTTTTAAATCACGTACCTCTTTTTGTATATGGCATTTTATGTTGATCTATGCCTACTTTCTGTCATACAATTTTTCCTAACAGATTTGTCAAATAATTAGTTATTATCTCAGAAGCTGGAGTCTTTGGATTTAACAAACAGTAGATTAGTCATTGACTACTGCATCTTGAGTACCTAACCTATTCTACTGAAAAAGCACTCTATTTCTTATTGGATCTATGCAATGAAATTTTCTTGTTTTTTTCTGTCATGGAACACACACCAACTATACATATACTCTTCAAGTAAATCTGTAGTTCCATAGTGCCTCGGTGATATCAACTATGTGAGGTTGAAATGCTAATTTTAATGTGATGTCATGATTCTAAAAGTCAGTGAACCTACCATTATATTTTCCAAGGCCTATAATGGCTGCATATTCTTCATGCAATTCACATATATCATTCTGCTCATCAATGACCTTTACTAATTGGGGAAAATATTCATCAAATTTCCTTTTGAAAAAATGTTTTGGAAAATGATAGCTCTTTAAAAAATGCTTGTTTTTTTTGCCAGATATCATATATAGATATAATTTCACCTTGCAAAGAAATATTCAGGTCATTTTGATTTGAAATGAATTCCCAATCAGCATTCCAGTAGAATTTTTCTTTCAGTTTTCTTTCAATAATTCACATTGCTGATGCTGTTTTTTTTGATAAAATTTAACTATCTGTTCTCATAGTGATAAAATTTTGACTTACATATGTTCCTGTGATAGTCAATAATACATATATCTTTCTTTTCAAATATTCCTTGAAATTTTCCTGTTAAGTTGAAAGCTAATTCATGCTGCCAATCACTTATGGTTTTCCATGAAAGAGACAGTTGTTTGTACTTTGAAATATCGTCAGGTTCTAAGCATTCTATGATCTCAACAATGTATTCTTTCACAATTTATTATCTCTAAATGGCTTACCTTTTCCCAAATATGTAAGCTATTGTATAAATTACTTCAGTGGTACCATTTTTAAGTCTTACTGCTTCTTCAAAGAAATATCTTTGCTTTTGCTTTTCAGCTTTTAATTTGTGTAATAAAAGCTTTCATGCCTCTCCCTCTAATTTAAAAAAAGGAGAGAAGGAAAGAAGGAAGAAAGGAAGTAGGAAGAAAAGAAAGAAAAGTGAAAAAAATGAAATGATGATATTGTTAATGTATTTTTTAATATGTAGAAGAAAATAAAAAGAAGAGCAGACGGGAATGAAGACAAGCACGACTGATTTCAAAGTTACACATTGAACCTATTATATATTTAAATAGAATTGTAATCTCATCTATAATATTTTTCTGTTCTACGTTGCTTATAGAAAGGCTCACTTTATTAAGAGCTGGTTAAACTCAAAATAATATTAAATAAAATTGCAATAAAATGATTGCTTTATTACCTTTAACATACTTATATATTAAAACAATTCTTAAGAGTTCCATCAGATACAGAAGGGAGTCCAGAATATACTTGGAGCACAGATAATAGGTAATGGAAGAAACAAATATGACACACTCCAAATAACTGGAAAATTTTCTCCATTCTTCATACTGTAAGAGATTTTCAATGTTGCATTTTTAAACACTTGTGACTATGACTCAAAATTCAGCATTAGCCAAAACTTTTTAGCGAATTATCCCTTTTTTTTTACTTGTCAAACACATTTTAGTTCCTTTTATTAGTCCTAAATAACTACATAGTCATACCCATGCCTTTAGTCTTATAAAAGTATCCTCTGCTTTATCAATTTGCTCAGATCACTAATTCACTCCATCCTTGTTTTTTGCCATCTACTAATTTTACCATTGCTTATTTACATTTTCTTATCTCCCCAACTATCTTTTCCTTTACTTTATTAAATCCTTCTCTTTAGGTTCTCTTCAAACATCATCCTTGACTCTCTTTAAATCTTGTACATACACCTTTATTGTCTTGTATTCTATTCATCTTTCAGTCAACAAAAATCTGAATCATTATTAGGCCTACTGATCACTTCTCTTTAAAATTTACTCATTTTCCAAAATATTTCAAAATTTCTTTTTCCTATTTTCAACTGCTGATATACTCACCAGTCTTACAACTTCCAAATCACCTGAATGACTTGCTTCTAGATATTGATCTTGCATCTTTTACCCTTCTCCTATTCCTATCATAACCCCTCACAGCAGCCACCAACAGAATATAAGCAGTCAGGAAACTATGACTTAAGGATACTTATATGGATGCTTACATGGAGAATAAAAATGTCATGCTAAATAACAATTGGGTCAAAGATCAAATAATAGTGTTTGAAATCATGCCTAGAAAATACAATGTGCTTAATAATAACTATGTGACTGACAGAAATGATAAAAATTATTTAATATAATGATAATGAGATAGCATGCCAACATTTGTATGGCATAAGCAAAACATTCTTTAGATAATACAAGACAAAAGACAGAAAAAAACAAATTAATAGTCATAAAATAGTGCTGTTAATAGTAAGACAAACCACTAATATTTAAAGCAAACAATTGATTGAATTTTTCAAATATCTACTTTGACAGGACTAAAAAGGTAAGAACATTAATTTAGTTGATTAAGTAAAGCAGAAAAAATAATAATAAAAGAAAAATTGGAAAGCAGAAGGCTACAAATAATCAGAAAATGGTATGAAATTATGTATCATGAAATTAAAAATTAAGTGAAATGAATGAATTTCGACAAACATAGAAAATAAAAAAATTGACAAAATGAAAAATAACTAATATGGCAATTTTAGATAATCTGACCAAGTTATAAGGTGGTCTCAGGTGTGAAAAAATGACAAGGAAGCAACTCCAGTCCCAGTGGATAATGCAAGAAATTTCTACCAGACTTTTAAAGAAAATATCATCCCTATTTTTTAAAGAAAAAAAGAAAATTTAATTCTTTCTTTAGCATAGTTTAAAACTCAGTAAGACTTTTGATATGTAAATTGGTCAGGCAGTAAAAATTTCAAATAGTGATTAAGCATTGAATGTCAATGAGTAAAGAATTGCAATAATATAAAACGATATGATATACTACTATATAATATAGCATGATACTATAGGATATCATATAGCTTATATATATGTATATATATATATATATACATATATATGTGTGTGTGTGTGTTACACTTTATTTTAGCACAATGGAAAGAATACATCTTTAGTGTTAAAAGGCCTGAATTCATACGCTGCCTCTCATGCTTATACTTGTATAACTTTACATCTTGGAGTCTCAGTTTCCTCAAAAACATGAAATGAAGGTTTCAACTTGAAGTTCCTTCCCACCCTGGATCTGTGTATACCTCAACTCATGGCTATTATAAGAACAACCAATAAAAGTAATGAACATTGACTTAATATTAAGTAAAGTATTGAGAAATATAACAATGAATCTTACAAATCGTTTTGACTAAATTGGATTTGTATTAGAAGTGTAAACATGGTTCAATATTAGAAAAATCATTAGCATGATAAATCATATTAGCAGCAATTAAAAACAAAAGTTCCAATATTCAACCCCTTAATTTTATGTTTAGTGCTTTCTATGTGCCAGAGAAAGAAATGAGAATACTTGATACATGGGTCAGGGAGACCAAATAGGAGGCTATTGTAATGATAATATAAAGAAAGGGGAAGGAGGGCCCAATTGAAGTGGTAGGTAAAAAGAGACTGAAAACCTTTAATAAAGTATATTATTGCTTATGTTGAAAATAATAAAAATAAAGTAATAAAAGACATTTTTATTATTATAACTCAAAAAGATATTTAGCAAAACCTAGAGTTGCTATTACTTGTAATGAAAAGCAAATAAAAAGTTTTCTCAAAAAGAATAATAATGGACCAAGAATACCCATCATTACAATTATTAGTTAACATAGTACTAGAAATGTTAAACATAGGTATAAGACAAGGAAATTAAGTTAAGGGAATAATTATAAGTAAAGAGGAGGCAACATTGTCTCTACTTGTGGGTGATTTTTGAGTTACTAACAAATCTAGAGAACAAAGCACTTTAAACAATTATTTGATTTAACAAAGTATTAAGATACAAAATAAATTGTGCCAAATTATCTGAATCTCTGCATATTCCAAATAAAAGAAATGAAGATAAGGCAAAAAAAATCAAAATGCATTAAATATCTGGTAATTTGCATACCAAGGTACACAAAGCCTCAGTATGATTAAAACTAGATTTTTTGTGAAAAAGAATGCTATGTAAAAGGATCACACCAATTCAGTATCTCAGGAAATACTAGCAAAGATGAAAAAGGGAGCTGGAGAAATCAGAGATTCAATAGAACCAAATAAAAATACCACTAAATTCATGTATCTTATTCAGGATTGCACAAGAAAATTGACTTAATGCTGCAAATAGGGTGGTGTCCAATACATGCTGGAGGTGATGTACAGTGGGGGTCTGAAATCATTGAGAGCAATCAAGTGGAGACAGGGTCATAGTCAACTTCCACTATGTGCTTTCCAGGAGATGAAAATGAAGCAAAAGTATGTTGGTAGCCAATGATGGCTCGAATTTTCAGGACACTTGAAAATAGCACATTCTCCAAAATAGAATTGGACACTTCCAAGGCCATACAAGGGAATAAAGCCAGCATCCATGGGTCCTGCAGTAAAAGAAATCTTCAACATCTTGCCAGAGTTCCAACAGAGGACAAAACTAATTCTCAGGAGTTAATTATGCAAAGAAACAGGGAGGGTTGAGATGCCCAAGACACTTGACCTTCCAAGAGTCCTATAAGTTTTGGAAGTATTTTCAACAGATAATTGACAAAATTTCAGCATAAGCTTATGTATCACAGAAATCATCAAATGCTACAAATCAGTTTGATTTATGGTTTTGTTTTATCTCACCTTTAAATAAGTGATAAAAATGTTAATAATTAAGATTGAACTTAAAAGTTTTATGCATTGATATGTATGTGTGTGTGTATGTCTATGTATGTGTTTGGATACACATATACATATGTAGTCATAAATACACTGGTTGTTTAGTACTTATCAGCATACTTTGCCTGAAGCCTAATCTTCACCAGGGCTGTACTTGATATAAAGTTAATAGCAAGCCACTGAACGAAGAAATGATGATGACTCAGAAAGCAGTGCAGAAATTAGGCCACCAGGAGATAGTTTATGACCAATACTTATTGTGGATAGACAGAATCAAAGTGTCCTTTTTTGATATGCAACCAGGGGACTTTATCACATATGGAAGTTGTGATATTTTCAGATGCTTAGTCAGATTCTGTCTTTCAGTTTTGCTAAATAATGGTAATTCATGCTTTATTTAAGTATTGTAGAGCAAGTGCTTAAAGACAGTAGGAAAGTGGTTTAATCCTTTCATCTTAGCTTTTGTCTAATTCCAACAAGTATTACATCCCCCCCCCCCCCGACTTTGCTAATAAACCAGTACCAATGCCAGTAATATAACTGATTTTGGTATAATAAAATATGTTAATTATAGTTATTATTATTTGGTTCAGAGACTGATGGAGATCTCTGGTTATTAATTTACTTGTTTTAGTGCTGTAGGCCCTGAAATGTATATAGCCTCTTACTTTTTACTATTTAGTCCATGAATATTTAGAAGAATTGAGCTACTGCACAATTTCATATTGTCTTGATTGATTCTCAACAATTTCTTACCTTGTTGTTCTTTTACCTTTTTTTAAATTTTTTATGATTACCTAATTATATGTTTATTTTTTGTTCTTCAGAGCTGTAGCTGGTAATTGGAAACTAAAAGAATGATCCTCATTGTGCTTAACTGATAATTTATTAAAATTACTTTTCTTTGATGGACGTTTAAGCATAAAACTGCCATCTGTTTTCAGTGCAAAATGGGGGAATACAAGGTCTAATGATATTAATAGAAGAGATGAATGCATTTCATACACTTAGATCCGGTTAGATTCAATACTGTGTGTATTTCCTATGGCTGAGAAAAATATATATAAGGAAAATTTTCATTCGCCCATTTGTCATTTCAAATTGCTTTAAGTAAAATGAACAAAACTTATAATTTCCCATTTTTTCCTGCTTGATATGTCAGATGACTGTAAATGAATGGAAATATAATCTTGACTCCAAAGTTGAAATGTACTTCAATGAACCTCTCCCTTGGTGTTTATGTCAGCCTTTTCTTCTAATCTCAGCAGCTGTGAATAGGTAATTAGAGTTTACCATATTGCTGGCCAGAAGGCCACATTTTTCTGTTCCAATGTTCATAATTTAAATAATGGAAAAAATAAAAAAGGAAAATGAAGGTAAATAGGAAGAACCATAGAAACACAAACCTACACAAATAAATCAGTTCCAACTTGATAATAGAACAGTGAGGTGAAAGGACATGAACTAAATTCTAATCTCTTCTTTTATAAAAACTAGCTGGGTGAGCTTGGGTAAATAATTTTATCTCTGTGGATCGTATTCTCCTGTACTACTGCAACAATTTCCTCATAACTTTCCTTCCTTTACATTTCTTCTTACTTCAATTCATTCTCTACTAAGCTCCCAGAGTGATTATTCTAATGTACAGATCTGACCATGTTATTTCCTTACTCAACACATTCCAATGACCTCTTACTGACTTCGGCATCAATAACTTGGTACATAATTTGAAGTCTTTAACAAACTAGTCTCAAATTTTCCTTTGAGCCTTAATGAATGTTGCTTTTTTTCATGTTGCCTACAATGTAATCAAAGTGGTCTACTTACTGTTCCTCTGCAATTAAACTGCAGTTACCATCTCTGGACCTTTGTACTAGATGTCTAGTATGCCTGAAATACACTTACTCCTTATCTTCACCTGTTAGAATAGTCAGTCACTCAAGATCATCTTAGATTTCAACTTCTAAATAAAAACATTGTGGTCCCTCCTCGAGTATCTAGTGTTCTCAGATTACCTCGTGTCTCTTTTTAAATACTGAGATATGTACATCTAGCCTGCCTCAACATAAGTAAACTCCCAGAGGCCAGGGACTGTTTTACTTCTGTCCTTAACTCTCCAGGGCTTATCACAGTGCATAATGTTGTGGATTGATTCACAAAATGAAATATGGGGACAGAGTATCTCCATTGTCCATTCCATTTCTATATTTTGAAAAACTCTGTTGGCAATGCAATAAATCAAAGAAGAGAAAAAAAAGCCAGCTTCTCATCGTTTTCTTCTTCCTTCTCTTTCTCTTCCTCCATCTCTCCTTTTCTTCTCCCTCCTCCTAATTATTGAAAACACAAATGAAATAAAGCAAAACCAGGAGTTTATATCCTAATATAAAAAGACCAAACACAAAGGATAATGGTAACCCAAAGGGTCCTTGATCTAGAAAGTTACAGTGACAGTAAATGAGGCCCTAAGTTTTGCAGCAGCAATGACAGAGTACAGGAACAAGGACTGGGTAGATCTGATTATTGTTCATTTTTCGGGAAATGAGCAGTTGGGTGGTTGGAAAAGAAAAGTGAGCAAGAAGACTGGAGAAGGCTCTGGAGGAGATTTCTGGAAAATCACGAGTGAAGTGCAGTATGCCTGGAACTTTTCCTAAAGTGATCCCGGAGTCATGAGGTGATATAAATATTAGATAATGTAATTATTTACAAGTGAAACATAAGATGTTTCCCTGTGTGTGTTTATTTTTCTTATATTTACATATAACAAAGCAAGTAAATCATCTAATTAACATATTCACATACATGAAATTACTAACCAATCAATAGTCCACCAAAACGTTGCCATATTAAATGATTTTTCTTTAAAGACGGAGAGGATCCTATGATTTCAAAAGATGCGGTTGGAAACCCTCTTTTGCCACAAACATTGACAAAAGCGACATTTTGGTACCAAATGCTTTGCAACTTTCTCTGAGAAGTTAACACATAAATCTTTGCAAGTTATTTTATTCACAAAAAGGTTAAGTAATTTCAGAAGAGTCACTCAGTTACAAGTTGAAATACAGAGACTATATATGAATATAAATCATCCAAACTAAAAGTTCTGTAGCGTATATACTGAAACAATCAAAAGCTTTTATTAAGCGTCTACCATATGGCATAAAAATACAAACTAAGAAGCCCCATTTTTAAAGTCACTTGCCTTGAAGACCATATTTCTTTTTTCCTTTTGTTTTCTTTTATTTTTTAATATAAATTTATCTAACTTTTTTACATTAATTTTCACAAAATTTTGGGTTCCAAATTTTCTCCTCGTTTGTCCCCTCCCCCCACCCCAATACACTGAGGATTCTAATTTCCCCTATCACCAATCTGCTCTCTCTTCTATCATCCCTCCCTTCTCTTATCCCCCATCTTCTCTTTTGTCCTGTAGGGCCAGAAAACTTTCTTTTCCCCATTGCCTGTATTTCTTATTTCCTAGTAGCAAGAAGAGTACTTGACAGTTATTCCTAAAACTTTGAGTTCCAACTTCTCCCCATCCCTCCCTCCCCACCCATTCCCTTTGGGAATGCAGGCAATTCAATATAGGCCATATCTGTGTAGTTTTGCAAAAGACTTCGATAATAGTCGTCATATGTATGACTAAGTATATTTCCCTCCATCCTGTCCTGCCCCCCATTGTTTCTATTCCCTCTTTTGATCCTGTCCCTTCCCGAGTGTTGACTTCAAATTGCTCCCCCCTCCCATTGCCCTCCATTCCATCATCCTCCCTACCCTGCTTATCCCCTTCCCCCACTTTCCTGTATTGTAAGATAGGTTTTCATACCAAAATGAGTGTGCATTTTATTCCTTCCTTTAGTCGAATGTGATGAGAGTAAACTTCATGTTTTTTTTCTCAGCTCTCCTTTTTCCCTCCACTAAAGTCTCCTGTTTACCTCTTCTATGAGAGATAATTTACCCCATTCCATTTCACCCTCTCTCCTCCCACTACATTTTTCTCTCGCTGTTTGCCTTAATGATTTTAAGATATGATCCCATCCTATTCAATTCACTCTGTGCTCTCTGTCTCTGTGCGCATACATGTGTGTATGTGTGTGTGCACCTGTGTACTTGTGTGTGTGCATATGTGTATGTGTGTGTGTGTAGTCCCACCAACTACCCAGATACTGAAAAGTTTCAAGAGTTACAAATATTGTCTTTCCATATAGGAATATAAACAGTTCAACTTTAGTAAGCCCCTTATGACTTCTCTTTGCTGTTTACTTTTTCATGTTTCGTCTCATTCTTGTGTTTGAAAGTCAAATTTTCTTTTCAGCTCTGGTCTTTTCATCAAGAATGCTTGAAAGTCCTCTATTTCATTGAAAGACCATTTTTTTTCCCCTGAAGAATTATGCTCGGTTTTGCTGGGTAGGTGATTCTAGGTTTTGGTCCTGGTTCCTTTGACTTCTGGAATATCCTATTCCACACCCTTCGATCCCTTAATGTAGAAGCTGCTAGATCTTGTGTTATCCTGATTGTATTTCCACAATACTTGAATTGTTTCTTTCTAGGTGTTTGGTCCTTGACCTGGGAATTCTGGAATTTGGCCACAATATTCCTAGGAGTTTCTCTTTTTGGATCTCTTTCAGGCAGTGATCAGTGGATTCCTTCAATACTTATATTGCCCTCTGGTTCTAGAATATCAGGGCAGTTTTCCTTGACAATTTCATGAAAGATGATGTCTAGGCTCTTTTTTTGATCATGACTTTCAGGTAGTCCCATAATTTTTAAATTGTCTCTCCTGGATCTATTTTCCAGGTCAGTTGTTTTCCAATGAGATATTTCACATTATCTTCCATTTTTTCATTCTTTTGGTTTTGTTTTGTGATTTCATGGTTTCTCAGAATGTCATTAGCCTCCATGTGTTCCATTCTAATCTTGAGAGAACTATTATCTTCAGTGAGCTTTTGAACCTCTTTTTCCATGTGACTAATTCTGCTTTTGAATGCATTCTTGTCCTCATTGGCTTTTTGAACCTCTTTTGCCAAATGAGTGAGCCTATTTTTCACGGTGTTATTTTCTTCAGCATTTTTTTGGGTCTCCTTTAGCAAGGTATTGACCTGTTTTTCATGCTTTTCTTGCATCTCTCTCATTTCTCTTCCCAGTTTTTCCTCCATCTGTCTAACTTGGTTTTCAAAATCCTTTTTGAGCTCTTCCATTGCCTGAGCCCATTGGATATCTATTTCAGATGTTTGGGATACAGAGGCCTTGGCTTCTATGTCTTTTCCCGATGTAAAGCATTGTTCTTCCTCATCAGAAAGGAAAGGAGGAAACATCTGTTCACCAAGAAAGTAGCCTTCTCTGGTCTTTTTTTTTCCCCTTTTCTGAGCATTTTCCCAGCCAGTTATTTGACTTCTGAGATTCCTCTCCACCCCCCACCCCCCAGATCCACCCAGCTAGTGCTTGGTGTATGAGATTCAAATGCTGCTCCCCAGCCTCAGGGCTTTCAGTGGTGAGTGGGGCTGCTATTCAGGGTAAGATTAAATTCAGGTTCTCAGGTGGGGACAGGGCCGCCACCCAAGCTCAGTTCCCTCAGGGGATTTATTGGGAGGCCTTCAGTAATGGATCTGAGGTCCTGTCTCCTCCAGGAGCTCCTGGCCACTGCTGCCTCTGCTGCTGCCTCTCCAGGGGGCCTGAGTTACGGAGAACCCTGCTCCCCTCTTGGCCAGCCCGGAAGTCTCTCTCACTGACCTGTAGCGCCTGTCAGTTGAGGGACCTTCGTGACTGCTGGAGATTCCGTCCATGAAGCCTTCTCTGATCTGCTCTTCTTGGGGCCGTGTGGCCGGGGCAGGGCTGAGCTACACTGTCTGGTGCATGATGGACCCTTGGTGCCAGTTTTTCAGGGCTCTCTGGAACAGAAATCTCCTCCACTCAGTTGTTGCGTGGCTTCCACTGCTCCAGAATTTGTTGGGAGTTCTTTTTACAGGAACTTTATGGGCTGTGTGTTTGGAGCGAGCATATGTGAATCTTTCTACTCCACAATCTTGGTCCTCCCCCCACCCCCGAATACCATATTTCTAAGTGGGTGAGGATATTCTGTGTTAAAACTATAATTAAATAATCATTTTGCCTTAAAAATAAAAGTGAAAAAGTAAGAGGGAAGAAAATATGTCAATTGAAATTAACTGGCAATGTACAATTTTCAAAGGGCCATAGCTGAACACAATCACTTAATCTAATTAAGTGCCACCCATGCCCTCAGAACATGAAGTCAAATTATATTATCCCAAATCCTGGCTCCCCATTTCCAAATCAGTGGAAGCATTGTGTATCCTTCATGTCTGCTGGCAGTTTTTAGTTTTCTTTTTCTTCAAATACGACAAATCTTAAAAGAACTGATTTCTATATCTTGTTGTACTGAAATTCCTCCAACTTTGCTTTGGATTGTACTAGTCATTTAATGAATGTCTACTTTCTCTATTTATCTATCTATCTATCTATTAATCTATCTATCTATCTATCTATCTATCTATCTATCTATCTATCTATCTGTCTGTCTGTCTGTCTGTCTGTCTGTCTATCTATCTATCTATCTAATCTATCTATCCATCCATCCATCCACCCACCCATCCATCCATCTATCTATCTGTCCATCTGTTTGTCTGTCTGTTTGCCTGCCTGCCAGTATGTCTGTTTATCTATCTATCTCTATATTTTGCCAAGTCTTAGAGTGATGAAGTTGATAGTCTTAAGGTTATTGAATAAAGTTTATAATATGATATTACTATAGCTCAGAGGTACCATAATGATTGGCTAATCCAACTCTCTTATTTTTCAGGTGAGGACTACTGAGGTTAAGTAACTTATTCAAGATCTCACAGTTAATAATAATAATAGTAATATGTGCTTTAAGATTTACAAAGAGATTTATAGGTGTTATCTCATTTAAGCTTTTGCAAAATTATGAGAACTAAGTGCTATTATTAATCCTATTTTACAGTTAGGGAAACTGAGGTAGACAATAGTTAAGTTATTACAGCTGCAATAGGTGTCTGATATTGGATTTGAGTTCAGGAGTTACTGACTCCAAATCTGGCAGTCTATTAACTGTACTACCTGGCTGATTCTGTAGCAAATAATAGAATGAAGACCTGAACCAATGACCTTTGATTACAAATCTGTGCTGTTTCAAGCTGTATACAATTTAAGTTAGATACTTACCTTGTCCTAAAATTCGGCAGTAGCATACTAATGACATACAAGGGTTTACTCAAGCAACATGCAACTTTTAAAAAAGCTGGATTTGTACATGACAAAGGCTAAAATTATATAAAAGGATTCAGTAAGACCCCTACTAAATTGTGAGTATCTTGAGGGCAGAGGCTGTCTTTCTTTGAATCCTTATCTCCTAGCACAGTGACTAACTTATATAAGGTACTTAATAAATGATTATTGATTGGCATTAAGCACATTTTAGCATGTTTTTTTTTTCCTCATTTTCTTCAAACTAACGAAGGGAATGCCATCGAAAACTCTAGAAGACCATTTCATAAGTTATATAGAATATCTATACGCTGTGTCAGTGGAAACAATACCTACACTGGTAAAATTTTAAAAAAAAATTATGAAAGTAACAAAGTAAATAAAGGGAAAGAGGACATATGTGACGAGTTATAATAGTTAAAATAGTCTCAAGTTCTTTCTATTGACCTTGACAGAGAAAAAAAAAAAAAACCTGAACTTAGCCAGTGTATAGAATTAATTTAAAACATCAGAAAATTATCCAAGTATTTTGAACTATGTCAATGTGTTATTTGAGTTTGAGATCTTCTCTTATTTCATCTAAGATGCTCCAGATGTTTCTTATTTAGAACTCCTTTTGAAATAGTTGATTGGGAACTCAGAATGTACTGCCAACTACAATCAACTGTTTCATTTCTTAAGGTTCAATACATTTTTCAGAGAAGCTGTTGCCTTTGCTGAAAATATATTTGTTAGGGATCATCAGACTGGAAGAAATGAAACACCTATGAGTCTGACATTTTGGTGCATTTTGCCCTTTGTGAAAAATGTTTCGAATTGCAAATGAGGCTTTTGTAGCTTTTGAAAATAAAATCATGTGAACTGAAAACAGAAGATGAGTTTGTTGGTTATTATTTTTTCCCCTCCCTTGATGTCTTTTCTCAAAGGAAATTGATTCCAAGAAATGATTGGGGTTTAGAGTAGCAGAAGTCTCATTTAGTTCTGATGACTGAAAGATCTGTGCCTTTTTCAGCTTTCATTATTAAATTATATGAGAAAATTAACATTTTTAGGTCATAGGTGAAAATAATATGAAGTCATTAAATCTTTCTTTAAAATATTATTTTCTAAGATTTTGTCATTGTTTCACTTAAAAAAAAAGAAATATTACCAAAATGTGTATAAAATTCAATATAATAGACCAATGAATAATACTAATAATTGTAAACATTTATGTAGTGCCTTAAGTACTTAAACACTTGGCAAAGTGTTTAATAAAAAAGACATAATTTATATATTTTATACTTACAAAAACCCTAAGAGCTAGAAGCTTTGCACATAAGGAAATTGTGGCAAATGATGGTTAAGTTGCTTTTGAAAGGTCACATAATTACATGTCTGAAATAGATTTTGAAATCAGGTCTTCCTGACTTCTTAGCTGAAGTTTTGTCAACTATGACAGCTGTGTGTCTCTTGCAAAATTATGCTGAATTACTAAGAATTGTTTCCATGCTTCCAGTAGATTTGTTCTCCAAAACTCTTTTTTCTCGGGATGGACAATAAATCTGAAGTATTATGAGAGTTACAAAAGAATAATTACTCAGTTATTGACCTTAGGGATCTTAAATATTAAAGCACCTTTGCATGCTGAAATTCTTTGAAGTATCAGTGTTTTAATGGATTAGTGATATCATGTACATTTATGTACTCTCTCATGTTACAGAGAATGACTCAACCATGCTATCTCATCTGTTATGATTTTTCATTGTTTCCTTGCATAAGTCCTCTCTATGAGATAAAACCAACATACCAGAGTCCTTATTATAAATCTTTTTAATATTACATGGGCATATATACTATCCATAGCTTATACTCATTCTATGACGAGCTCTTCCTTTTGTGATCATACATCTATGCCATGACATCCTTTTAACTACATAATTTTAGTTCTCAAGATAGGACAGCCAGTTCACTCCTGACATTCCTTGCTCTTTTGGATGACTTCTAATTTGAATTCTTCAGAAATCGGTATTTTATGACTTTTAATCATATATTATAATGGGAAGAAAAAAAATTTTTAAAATACTTTTGTTTCAGGTAAGAGCTTAGCGATGCTAAAAGCAAAATGTAATAATCCAAAATTAGTATACCCCTTTCCCTTGCTTTTGTATTCCAAACTAAGTTCATTGTCCATTACCTGTACTCATCTAACCTATGTGTACAGGTTGACGAGTTGTTTGTTTGTTTGTTTTTTTTCCCATCTAAGCATTTCATGATCTCCTTCATCTCTAATCCACATGAATTAGCTGTTAAACTGATATTTCTAAAGTACTCTAAAGGTCAGACAATGTAACTCCCATTTTTAAATATAACAAGACCTAGTATGTATATAATGTTGGAAATTTTGTGAAACACTTTCCATGCATTGTCTTATTTGAACCTTATAACAATGTTGTCAGGTGGAAAATACACATATAATCTGCATTTCACCGATGAGGACCTTGAGACTGAGAGATTAAGTCACTTCCTTAAAGTAACATAGCTAGTAAGCACCGGAACTACAATATAAAGCAGGTCTTCCTAACTTCAAATGCAGCACTGTATCTGCTACTCTCTGTCTCAAGCTTCAGATATTCCTGAGTGCTTCTAGAATCAAATACAAACTCTTCTATTGGACATTTTAAATTCTCGCAATCTGGTTCCAATTTCTCTTTCCAGATATATTTTAATATTATCTACTCTCATGCAATCTAATTCCTAATCAGCCACCTACTTGTGTTGCTCATATACAACATGCCGTCTCCTAATGTGTTTCTGTACTTTTGGATAGGTAGCCCTTCATTGCTGGAAGGTGAACCTGCCTGAAATCTGCCCTTTTACAATCCTTGCATCCTCTTTAGAGATAAATTAATGGCCAATAGAAATGATTCTCAAAGTGTGGCCTATGGATGTATAGAGATCCTGAAATGTCTTCAGGGACCCATGAAGTAAAAAATAAAACAACCAAAAATATTTTAAATTCTAGTAAATATTGATAGATATAACTCACATAAAATCTCTTGGAGGGAGTCCTTAAATTGTTTTAGGTGATAAAAGGGTTCTAAGACAAAAAAAAATAGAATCTCATCTACACAGTTTGGTTTTTGTTGTGTGTTTTTTTTTAACAATTTATATTTATTTATTTTTAACATTTATTTAAAAAATTGAGTCCTGATGTGTCTCCCTCCCTGCCAATTGTTAAGATAAGAAATATGATATTTGTATATGGTAATATGTTATGCTATTTATGTTACGTGGCATGTACACATGTGAGTTTGTCATGTATGGTAATTATAAAAGTGAAGAGAAACCTTTGCATATTAGTCACAAAATAAAAAAATTAAAGAAAAATAATGTGAAAAAAATAATGCTTCAATCTGCCTTTAAACTCCATAGTTCTTTCTCTTGAGGTGCATAGAACTTTCCATCATAAGTCCTTTGGAACTCTCTTGGATCATTGTATTGATCAGAATGACCAAGTCATTCATAATTTATTATAATATTGCTAGCACTGTGTACAATGTTCTCCTGGTTCTGCCAACATCACTTTGCATCAGTTCGTTAAAGACTTCTCAGGTTTTTCTGAAGCAACCTGGTTATCATTTCTTATAATACAATAGTATTCCATCAGTACTGTACGTCACAACTTGTTCAGTCATTAACCAATTAGTGGGGAGCTCCCCAAGTTTCAATTGTTTACCACCACAAAAAGATCTACTATAAGTATTTTTATATGTATACAGATCTTTTACCTTTTTTGATATGGGGTTGGGGGGAGGATATTGGCCAATAAGGTGTCACTGAATCAAAGGGGATGTGCAGTTTCATAGTACTGTGTCCATAATTCCAATGATTTTTTTTTCTCCAGAATGGTTACACTAGTTTGCAACTCCTTCAATATGCATCACTTACTCAATTTTTCTGCACGCCTATAATTTGTCAAATCCATTTTCTCTCATATTAATCAATTTGATAGGTACGAGGGGGTATCTTAGTGTTATTTTAGTTTGCTTTTCATAGACCAATAAAGATCTTCAAGCATTTTTTCATATATGTATAAGGAGTTTTGTTTTTCCCTTCTGAAATTTGTTCACTCATATGCCCTGCCCATTTTTCAATTATTACCAGTATTGTCCTAATTTTCCCACACCCTCTCCAACATTTGTCATTTTTATTTTATGCCCTGTTACACAGTCTTTAAGGTGTAAGATAATACTTCAGAGTTGATTTAATTTGCATTTCTTGGATCCAGTGATTTAGAAGAGTTTTTCTTCAAATGACGAGAGAAAGCATTAATTTATTCATCTGAGAACCACCTGTTCATGTTCTTTGATCATTTATCAGTTGTGGAATGACATGGGTTCATATAAATTTGACGTGCCAATTCGCTGCCATCATTTGTGTTGCAGGACTGGATGAGAGTTCCTGAGTAACGAAGAGCATTAGCACTCCAAAGCTTGTGGCCACAGTAGAGGAAGTACCCTCATCACAATTCTGGAGCATAAAAGAGTGCTTCTGGTTACTCACAGACTAAACCATGTGCCAGGAGAATAGTAAAAGTACCTAACCTTAAATCATACCACCTTGGAAAAACTGATGACACATGGGTCCCTAGACCTGTCTCTGAAAATAGCTGCACAAAGCCCCTTGAAGTTTGAGATAGTGCAACCTCCACTCTAGAAGCAGAGACCCACTTAAACTAAGAACTAAAACTAAAGAAATAGATGGGCAAACAATGAGTAAACAACAGAAAAACACTTCTAACCATAGAAAGTTGCTATGGTGACAAGAAACATCAAAACACACACTCATATGAAGACAACAAATTCAAAGCTCCAGCATCCAAAGGCTCCACAAATATATGAATTAGTCCCTTTCCATGAGATAACTTAAAAGGATTTTCAAAATCAGGCAAGGGAAATAGAATGAGAGGGATGTGAGGAAATCATTAGAAAAAATAAAGAGTAACAGTTTGATAAATAACAGACACACACACACACACACACATACACAAATACTGAAGAAAATAACACCTTGAAAAGAGTATTTCAAATAGTAGAACATGCATGAAAAGCCAATGAGAAGAATGCCTTGAAAAGCAGCATTGTCAAAATGAAAAAGGAGGAAGAAAAATTCACTGAAGCTAAAACCATCAGCATTATTTTTAGTTTTCTATATTCACTTCCTTAAGATTTTGAGTTCTAAATTTTGTCCCGCTTCCTTGTTCCTCCCCAAGATAGTGAGAAATCTGATATAGAATAGATACTATATATGTGTGTATATACACATGTATACATATATACTATATATGTATATAGACACACGTATAGACATATGTGTGTGCACACAATATGCAGATATATATATACACAGATTATGTATACATATGAATTTATGTGTTCTACATGAACATGCAAATGTACATACATATATATGAATAATATGAAAAATACACAGATATCTCTATATACACATATCTCTGTGTGTATTCACACACATATTCACATTAAAAGCATTTTTACTTTGCTCATATTGTGAAAAATAATTAGAATCAATGGGAGGAACCCCAAGAGAAAAGAAACAAAAAGAAACAACAACAGAAAGGGAGCAAATGGTATGCTGAAAATCTCTAAAGTTATTTCTCTGGTTGTGGATAGCATTTTCCATCCTGAGTTTTTTGCAACTATCTTAGATCCCTGCATTGCTAAGAAGAGCTACGTCTATCAGTTACTCAGTTCAAAATGTGACTGTGTTTATAATGTTTTCCTCTTTGCCTATTCAAATTCATTTAATTTCTTTCTCTTTACTTATTGCCAAAGCTAACATTTCAGGGACAACATTGAGTAACAGTGGGGATAACGAGTATTCTTTTTAAATCCTCAGTAAGATTCCATTTATTCTTGTGCCCCCCTTGTGTTGTGCATGTGTGTGTGTGTGTGTGTGTGTGTGTGTGTGTGTTTAAGCAATGGGTTTTGTATTTTGTCAAAAGCTTTTTGCACATTCATTGAGATACCCATATTATTTTGGTTTGTTTAGTTACTGATATGGTGAGTTTTGCTGATTGTTTTCCTAAAGTTGAACAAGCCCTAAATTTCTAGTAAAAAGCATACCTGGTCATAGTGTATTTTCCTCAATATTAAATTGCTATAATTGCTAATATTTTATGTAAAATTTCTCCATCTATATTCATTAGGGAAATCATTTTCTTTCTCTATTTTGGATATTTCTTGTATAGGCATCAACACCATGTTTGTATCATAAAAAGGAATTTGGAAGAAATCTTTCTTTTCTTATTTTCCTAAACAAATTTATATAGAACTGGAATTATTTTTTTCTCAAATGTTTGGTAAAATTGCTTTGTAAATCCATTTGGTCACTGATATTTGTTTTTTGTAAAATTCTATTAATTTCCTTAACTTTTTCTTCTTTATTTTGTGGTTAGTTTCATCTAATTCTGAGAGGGTGAGGTTGAGGTCCTGCACTAGTATAGTTTTGTTGTATATTTCTTTCTGTAAGTCCCTTAATTTCACCTCTGAGAATATGAAAGCTATACCACTTGGTGCACATTATTGCTTCATTGTTTATGATTTTTATATTATGAAGCAAAATATATTGTACATTAGACTTTTATCTTTGCTATGTACGTACACCTCTCATTCAAGTGTGTTTCTTTTAAACGCAATTGTAGATTATAGTTTTTTTCTCCAATCTGCTATTCAATTCTGTTTTAGGGACAGTTCTGTTTTCTCCATTTTGCTACTCACTTCTGTTTTATGGGAGAGTTTATTCTTTTTACATTCACAATTTTGATTATTATCTGAATCTTTCTCTCTGTCTCATCTCTTATTCCATTTATGGTTTTTCTCTCTCCCTTTCCCCCCTTCTTACAGTTTTGCTTTATAACACCATCTCCCTCAATCTGTCAATCCTATCTTTTCTTTCCTTTTTACATTACTACTCCTTCCTTTCCTTCTACTCACACCTCCTTTTTATTTCTCCTTTCACCTCATACTTCCTATAGGGTAATTAATATTTCTGCATCTAACTGAGTATTTTAGTGCCACTTTGAGCTAAATCTTTGAGAGTAAAGTTCACATAATGCTAATTTCCCTCCCTTCTTTCATCAATTGTAATACTCTTTTGTGCCTGTTCATGTGATGTAATTTACCCATCTCTGTCTCTTCCTTTCTTCTCCACATAATTAGATTTCTTAATCATCATCTTTTTCCATGTAAATAAATATTATAAATACAAATTGCATAATAAAGATACAGTTTGGAAACACTGCAAGTTGTCTTTTTTCCTTGTAAGGATGCAAACTATTTGCTCTTCATAAATAACAAGTAATTTTTTCTTTCCTGTTTACCTTTTTTATGCCAATCTTGAATCTTGTGTTTAAAGAACATTTTTCCTTTTTTGAGTTTTGAACTTTTCATCAGGACTATGTGAATGTATCATTGAATGTCCATATCCACCCTGAAAAATTATGGACAATTTTCCTAGGTAATTGATCTTTGGTTGTAATTCAACCTCCTTTGCATTATAAAATATGATATTCCAAGCACTCTGATATATTTTAAACTTAATTTAAATTAATTAAAAGATTGAAAGGATTGAAATATGATATTCCATAACAGACAGGAGCAGGGACTCCAACCAAGAATAAAATACTCAGCAAATTTGCAAAATTGAGCATAATGTTTCAGGAAAGGAGAAGGACTTTCAATGAAAAAAATTCCAGACCTTCTGGATGAAAAGACCAGAGCTTAATAGACAATTTGATTTTCAAACACAAGTCTCAACAAAGGCATAAAAAGGTAAACAGGAGGAAGAAAAGCTTATTAATCAATATGGGCAAACCGTTTACATACCTATAAGGCTAGTTGACACTTTTTAATTTTGAAAATTGTATATTTATTATGATATATAAAAGGGATATACATAGCTAGAGTGTGTAACAAGTAAATGATATGAAGATAAAAATGTGATTTGAGGGCATGAAAGGAATATAATGGGAGAAGTGAAAAGGACGAGGCAGAAAATGGCAAGTTACATCCCTGGAAGAGGCACAGAAACATATTACAACGCAGGGAAAGAGGGGAGATAGATGAGCATTGTTTGCTATTTGCTGTCATCTGATTTGGTTCAAGGAAGGAACAACAAATTCAGGTAAGTACAGAAATCTTACTAACTCCACAGACAATAAGAGGGGAAGAGGGGAAGAAAAAGGAGGGGAGATTAAAAGGAAGGGAAGATATAGTAAAGGGAAAGGGGAATAAAAGGGAGTGAAGACTGAGGGAGGCAGTAGTCATAAATGAAAACTGCATTTTGGGGGGGAAGGGAGAACAAGCACAAGCAAGGGGAAGGAAGATGGACGGAAAGATACACATAGTAATCATAACTGTGAATGTGAATAGGATGAACTGTCCCATAAAACGGAGACAAACAGCAGAATGGATTAAAAACAATAATCCAACAAAATGTTGTTTACAAGAAACACATTTGAAATGAAGGGAAACACACAGAGAGTAAAGGTAAAAGGTTGGAGGAAAATATATTGTGCTTCAGCTGACGTAAAAAAAAAAAAAAACGAAATTGAACAAGCCATCAATGAACTCCCTAGGAAACAATCTCCAGGGCCAGATGGATTTGCAAGTGAATTCTATCAAACATTTAAAAACAGTTAATTCCAATACTATATAGACTATTTGGGAAAATTTTGGGAGGAAGGAATTCTAGCAAGTTCCTTTTATGATACAGATGTGGTTCTGATACCAAAAATAGGAATAAGCAAAACAGAGAAAGAAAATTATAGACTAATGTCTCTAATAAATATAGTTGCCAAAATTTTAATTAAGATATTAGCAAAAGGAATATAGAAATTTATCAGGAGAACAATACATTATGATCAAGTAAGATTTATATCAGGAATGCAGGGCTGGCTCAATATTAGATTAAATATTAGCATTATTGGTCATATCAACAACAAAACTAACAGAAACTGCATGATTATATCAATAATTCAGAGAAAACTTTTGACAAAATATAGCATCCATTCCTATTGAAAACACTGGAGAGCATAGGAATAAATGGAACTTTTCATAAAATAATAAGTAGTATATACCTAAAACTGTCAGCAAGTATTATATGCAATGGCATAAGTTAGATGCATTTTCAGTAAGATCAGGGGTGAAAAAATGATGTCCACTATCACTACTGTTATTCAAAATGGTACCATTACCTGTAGCAATAAGAGAAGAAAAGAGATGGAAGGAATTAGAATAGGCAAAGAAGTAACTAAGTTATCACTCTTTGCAGATAACATGATAATATACTTAGAGAATCAAGTAAAAAACTACTTAAAATAATAAACAACTCTGGCAAAGTTGCAAGTTACAAAGCAAACACACATAAAGCATCTGCATTTCTATATTTTATAACAAAGACCAACAGTAAGAGATAGAAAGAGAAATCTCATTTAAAGCTACAGTAGACACAATAAAATATCTGATAGGCTACCTGACAAAACAAACCCAAATATATGAACACAATTACAAAACATTTTTCACACAAATAAAGTCATCTATGAAAGTGCAAAAATATCAATTGCTCATGGATTGGCTGAGGTAATTTTATAAAAATGAGAATTCTACCTAAATTAATTTACATATTCAGTGCCATAAAAATCAAACTACCAGATAATTATTTTACAGAGACAGTAAAAATAATACCAAAATTAATCTGGATGAAAAAAGGTCCAGAATACCAAGGGAAATAATGGAAAGAAGTGCTAGAAAATTTGGTACAGCCCTACCAGATCTCAAATTGTATTATTAAGAAGCAGTCATACAAATGACTTAGTACTGGCCAAGAAATAGAGGGGTAGACCAGTGGAATAGGTTAGGTATTCAAGACAAACTAGTTAATGAATATGGCCGTGTACTGTTTGATAAAATCAAGGACCCCAGGTTCTGGGATTAGAACTCATTTTTGACAAAAGTTGCTGTGAAAACTGGATAATAGCATGGTGGAAACTGGGCATAGACCAATGCCTGGTACTGCACACAAGAAAAAAATCCAAATGAATACATGATCTAGGTATAAAGATAGAGACTGTAAACAAATTAGAGGAGCAAGGAATACCGTACTAGTAAAATTTGTGGAAAATAGAAAAGTTTGTGACAAAGCAAGAGATAGAGGACATCATGAAATGTAAAATGTAAAAAAGATTAGGAGGGAAGCAGAAAACTGGAAAAGAAGAAGGCCTCCTTTCTAAAATATGCAGAGATCTGAGTCAAATGTACAAGAATTCATATCATTCCACAATTGATAAATGATCAAAGGATACAAACAGGAAGTTTTCAGAGGAAGAAATTAAAGCTATCCTTAGTCATATGACAAAATGATCTAAATCACTATCGATTAGAGAGATGACAACGAAAACAACTCTAAAGGATGACATCACACCTATCAGATTGGCTAACATGACAAAACAGGATGATGATAAATGTTGGAGAAGATGTGGGAGAGTTGGAACACTAATTCATAGTTTGTGAATCTGTGAGCTGATCAAACTATTCTGGAGAGCAGTTTGGAAATATGCCCAAAGGGTTAAAAAAGCATGCATACTCTTTGAACCACTGATATCACTTCTAGGACTATATCCCCAGGAGATCACAAAAATGAGAAAGGGTCTCACGTACAAAAATATTTATTGCAGCTTTCTTTGTGGTGGTCAATAGCTGGAAATCGAGGGGATGCCTGTCAGTTGGGGAATGATTGAACAATTTGTGGTGTATTAATGTAATGGAATACTATTATGCTACAAGAAATAATGAACAGGCAGACTTCAGAGAGGCCTGAAAAGACTTATATGAAGTGATGCTGAGTGAAAAGAGAAGAAATAGGAATATATATATATATATATATACAGTAACAACCGCAGTGTGGGAGGGATTTTTCTGGTAGTCCTTCATAGCAATACAAGTACTTGGGAAATTCCCAATGGCTCCATATCCAGAAAACAAACTATGGAATTGGGTCACATAATGAAACAGATCATTTTCTTTTGTATTATGCTTCATTTTATTTTGTTTTATGGTTTCTCCCATTCATTTTAATTCTTCTATGCAACAAGACTAAGGTGCAAATATATTTAATAGGAATGTATGTGGAGAACCTGTATATGAATACATACCATTTTGAAGAGGGAGTGGGGAGAGATGGGGAGGGAGGGAAAAAGTCTATGAAATTTCCAGGTTCTTGCATTGCTGTGAATGGCTTAGTCTGCCAGAAAAATTCCTCACACACTATGGTGGTTACTGTTTACAATGTTCTCCTGGTTCTACTCATTTCATTCAGTATCAGTTCATGTAAGTCATTCCAGGACTCTCTCAAGTCTTCCTGTTAATCATTTTTATACCATAATAATATTCCATAACATTCAAATACCACAATTGGTTCAACCATTCACCATTCATGGGCATCCCTTCAATTTCCAGCTCTTGATCGCCACAAAGAGAGCTGCTATAAATATTTTTGTACATGTGGGACCTTTTCCCATTTATATTATCTCTTTTGGATACAGTCCTAGAAGTAATACTGCTGTGTCAAATGGTATGAATTTTTCTAGCCCTTTCAGGATACTTGCAAATTGCTCTCCAGGATTGTTGGATAAGCTCACAGATCCAGCAACAATGAACTAAAGTTCAAACTCTCCAACATCTTCTCCAATATTTATCATCTTCCTGATTTGTCATGTGAGCCAATCTGATAGGTGTGATGTGGTTCCTCAGAGTTGTTTTCACCTGCGTTTGTCTAATCAATAGTGATTTAGAGCATAATTTCTGTCCTCTTTTAGGTAGATTTTTTTTTATTTTTCATTTTTAACACAGTTGACATCACATAAAACAATGCCAACTTTTGGTCAGGTGATACTTCTTTTAAAGCATTTACAATATAGTCCAAAAACAATTTCTTGTTTTTTACTATTAACTGAGACACAAATAATGACTATGTATGCTAACTTCACAAGCCCTTGACCTAATTGTATCCAGATTATTACCAAGAATTAAAGGACCCTAACTTACTTTTGTTGGTCTAAAGTCTTAAGCCGATTAGCTAAGTTTTAGACTTAGCCTCAGATGTTCCCCTACCAAAAATCTATAATTTCATTAATCTGGTATTAAATTTACAAACCTTTTGACTACAGGTAATTGCCACTATGAGTAGGGACATTGTGGGGAAACAAAATCTCCCCAACTTCTTGTCAGTTCCAGGCAGAAGTAGATTATCAACTTGCATTTAGTCAGACTTACAGTCTGCCAAGTGTCAGTGGGGAAACTGAGTCAGGAGAATCCTACCTCAGTAGGTACTGAGCCACTCTCCCACCCTTCCTATGAGATCAACATTTTTAGTTCATATCAGCACCTCGCAGGCTTACTGGATTGGAGGCTCACATAGCCTTTCTTACTGTCCATACCTGGAGTTAGACTCAGAAGGTCAGTCACTTAATAGTCTCATAGAATCTTAAAACAGCAAGTTCCAATAACCAGGTTTCACATATGACTATAATTTCACATTAGCTAAGCAACATATTTTGAGGCAAGTCTTAAGTAACTTACATGCCTTTCTATGTTTGTTCTAGTTGCCGATTAAATAATAATCATAAAATCAAATTTACCATTAAAACCTTAACTTTTCCAACCAGTGCCAAATTTTACCCGAGGTTATCTGCCTCTAGAAAACTTAGAGTAAAATTATTTTCCCCAATCAAATGTCTCTTATTTAGCCTCAGTAATTAATTCAGTCAATTGTATTAATACAAATTGCTTTTACATCACTTTGTTGTAAAATGTCCAATTTTCTCCACATCTCTCCCCTCCCCCCACCCTCTAATACCTTGCTTTCTGATTACCACTTACCTGAATGTACCTTCCCTTCTCTCACACCCCACCCTTTCTTATCCCCATCTTCTCTCTTTTCTTGTAGGGCAAGACAAATTTCTATACACCATTACCTGTGTTTCTTATTTCCTGGTTATATGCAATAATAATTCCCAACATTCGTTTCTAATACTTTGAATTCTCACTTCTCTCCCTCCCTACCCATCCCCACTGAGAAGGCAAGCAATTCAATACAGACTTAATATGTATCATTTTGCAAAAGACTTCCATAATAATCATGTTGTATAATACTAACTATATTTCCCCTCTATCCTACTCTATGCCCCCATATGTTTGTTTTTAATTATCTCATTTGACTTTGTCCCTTCCCAAAAGTGTTTATTTCTAGTTACTATCTTCTCCCATTTGCCCTTCCTTCTATCATTCTGCTCACCCCACTTATTGCCTCCTCCCCTACATTCCTGTAGTGTAAGATAGATTTTCTTATCAAGTATAGTAAGCATGTTCTTCCCTCCTTAAGCCATTTGTGGAAAGAATAGCTTCACTTTCACCCTCTCCTCTTCTCCTGTTTCTCCTCCATTGAACAAGATTTTTCTTATCTCTTTTGTGAGTTACAGCCTGCCCCATTCCATTTCTCCCTTTCTTCTCCCAGTGTTTTCCTCCCTCACCCTTTAGTTTCTGTTTTATTTTATTTTTTGTGGATACATCTCTTCTGATTCAACACAACCAGTATCTCTGTCTATGTTTGTGTCTGTGTGTTGTGTGTTGGGGGAAGCGGTGTATGTACAATCCATACATCTACCCAAATACTGAGAAAAGTCTCCAGAGGTACAAATATTTTCTTTCCATGTAGAAATGTAAACAGTTCGGTTTTAGAAAGTCTTTTATGATTTCTCTTCCCTGATAAACTTTTCATGCTTCTCTTGATTCTTGTGTTTGAAAGCCAAATTTTCTATTCAGTTCTGGTCTTTTCATGAATTCTTGAAAGTCCTCTATATCACTTAATGACCTTTTATTTCCTTGAAGTATTATACTTAGTTTTGCTGGGTAGATGAATCTTGGTTTTATCCCAGTTCCTTTGATTTCTGAAATATCCTATTCCAAGTCCTTCAATCCCTTAATATTGAACCTGCCAGATCCTGTGTTATCCTGTATTTCCACTTGAATTGTTTCTTTCTAGCAGCATGCAGTATTATCTCCTTGATCTGGGAATTCTGAAATTTGATTCCTAGAAATTTCTCTCTTCAGTCTCTTTTGGGAGGTGATCATTGTATTCTTTCAGTATTTGTTTTGCCCTCTGGTTCTAGAGTATCAGGACAGTTTTCATTGAGAATTTGATGAAAGTTAATGTCTAGGCTCTTTTTTCTGATCATGGCTTTTAGGTAGTCCCATAATTTTTAGTCTGTCTCTCCTGGATCTATTTTCCAGGTCTTGTTTTTCCAGTGACATGCTTCACATTATCTTCTATTTTTTTCAAACTTTTGGTTTTGCTTTTTAACTGCTTGATTTATCTCATAGTCATTCATTTTCCTAAACTCAATTCTCTCTTTTACATAACTATTTTATTCGATGAGGTTTTGAATCTTCTCCTTCATTTGGCTAATTCTGCTTTTTAAAAGCCTTCTTCTCCTCATTGGCCTTTTGGACGTCTTTTTCTATTAAGTTATCCTCTTTTTAAAGGTGTTATTTTCCTTAGCATTTTTTGATTCTCCTTTAGCAAGCTGCTTATTTGCTTTTCAAGCTCTTCTATTGCCTGATCCCCATTTAAGTTCACTTTAGAGGACCTGGAGGCAAGGACCTTGACTTCCTGTGACAGTGTGCCATGTTCTTTCTCATCTGAAAGGATGGAAAGAGATACCTATTTACCAAGAAAGTAACCTTCTGTGGTCTTATAATTTTTTCTGCTTTTTGGGCATTTTCCCAGCCAGTTACTTGACTTTTGAGTCCTTTGTCAAGAGGATGTCCTATTGCCCCTCCTCTCCCCAGTATTGTGTCCGTGGCTGAGATTCTACTCAGCTGCTGAATTCCCTAGGGCTTTGGGTAGGGGCAGGTCCTTCACTCAGGGCTGAGGTTTAGAGCATCTGCTCACTAGAGTGAGAAGTTTTAAGCTGAGCTGCCTGGACAGTGGACCCAGGTTGGTTCCTGGGCACTCTAGCTGCCTACAGTCTGCTGCTCCTGTTGCTGCCATCACCTGGGGCTATTGCTGAAGAAATGCCATTTCCCTCTTGCCCATATGGGAAAACCCTCCCACACTGACCTTGGGAACTATTTTTTAGCTTGTGGGTTGAGATATCTGGGCCTGTCCCTGCTGGGAACTCTGCCTGGAAGCTCTGTTCAGGTCTTGTTCCTCCAAGTGTCATGTGACCAGAGCTGAACTCCACTCTGTTCAATGTACTGTGAGATAGACCTTTCCTCTTTCACTCTGTTGTCCTGTGGCTTCTGCTTCTAAATGTACTGTCCCTTCCATCACACCTCACCCTTCCCTTATCCCCATCTTATCCCTTTTCTTGTAGGGCAAGATAAATTCCTATACCCCTTTCCCTGTGTTGCTTATTTCCCAGTTATATGCAATAACATTTCTCAACATTCTTTTCTAATAATTTGAGCTCCAACTTCTCTCCCTCCCTCCCTCTCTCCCTACTGAGAAGGCAGGCAATTCAATACAAGCTATATATGTGTCATTTTGCAAAAGACTTCCATAAGAGTCATGTTGTGTAAGACTCATTATATTTCCCTTCATCACACCCTGTCCCCCTTTTTCCTATTCTCTCATTTGACCTTGTCCTTTCCCCAAAGTGTTTACTTCTAGTTACTCTCTTCTCTCATTTGTCCTCTCTTCTATCAACCCCCTCATGCCACTTGTCCCTTTCTCGCCTACTATGCTGTGGTGTAAGATAGGTTTTTATACCAAATTTAGTGAGCATGTTATTCTCTCCTTAAGCTATATGTGAAGAAAGTAAGCTTCAATCTTCCCCTCTCACCTCCTCCCTTTCCTCTTCCATTGAAAAAGATTTTTATTACCTCTTTTATGAGTGATAGTCTGCCCCATTCCATTTCTTCATTTCTCCTCCCAATATTTTCCTCTCTCACTCCTTAATTTTACGTTTTTATGAATATCATCTGATTCAGCTCAACCTGTACTCTCTGTCTATGTGTGTATGTGTGTGTGTGCGTGTGTGTGCATGAGTATGTGTATCATCCCTCAACCTACCCAATACAGAGAAAAGTCTCAAGAGTTATAAATATTTTCTTTACATTTAGGAATGTAAACATTTCAGCTTTACAAAGTCCATTATGATATCATTCTCCTGTTTACCTTTTCATACTGCTCTTGATTCTTGTGTTTGAAAGTGAAATTTTCAATTCAGTTCTGGTCTTTTCTTCATGAATAGTTGAAAGTCCTCTATATCACTGAATTACCAGTTTTTTTTTTTCTCTTGAAGTAGTATACTCAGTTTTGCTGGATAGGTGATTCTTGGTTTTAATCCCAGTTCCTTTGACTTCTAGCATAGCCAATTCAAAGGCCATTGATCGCTTAATATAGAAGCTGCCAGATCCTTTGTTATCTTGATGGTACTTCCACGATATTGGAATTGTTTCTTTCTAGTTGCTTGCAATATTTTCTCCTTAACCTAGGAACTCTGAAATTTGGCCACAGCATTCCTCTGAAATTTCTCTTTTCAAGTCTCTTTCAGGAGATGATTGGTGAATTCTTTCAATATATCTTTTGCCCTCTGGTTCAAAAATATCAGGGCAATTGTCTTTGATAATTTCATGAAACATGATGTCTAGGCTCTTTTTATTTTATAATGACATTCAGGTAGTCACCTAATTTTTAAATTGTCTCTCCTGGATCTATTTTCCACTGTTTTTCCAGTGAGATGTTTTACATTATCTTGTATTGTTTCAACCTTTTGGTTTTATTTTGTAACGTCTATGTTTATGACATAGTCATTAGCTTCACTGAACTCTACTCTCATTTTTAAAGAAATATTTTGGTCAGTGAGGTTTGAACCTCCTTTTCCATTTGACTAATTTTGCTTTTTAAAGCTTTCTTCTCCTCATTGGCTTTTTGGAACTCTTTTTTCCAATTGAGTTAGCCTATTCGTAAAGGTGTTATTTTCCTCAGGGACTTTTTAATTCTCTTTTAGCAAGCTACTGACTCTCTTTTCAAGCTCTTCTATGGCCTGAGCCCATTTCATATTCATTTTAGAGGTACTGGAGGCTGAATCCTTCACTTCCTCTGACAGAATGCATTGTTCTTCCTCATCTGAAGGGATAGAAATAGATCCCTGTTCACCAAGAAAGCTATCTTCTATGGTCTTATATTTTTCCCCTTTTGGGGGCATTTTCTGAGCTAGTTACTTGACTTCTGAATCCTTTGTCAAGGGGAGGGGCCTAGTGCTCCTTCCCTCCCCAGGACCGTGCTCAGGTCTAAGATTCAGATCAGTTGCTCTATTCCCCCAGAGGCTTTAAGCTGAGCTGCTTGGACAATGGACCCAGGCTGCTTCCGTGGCCACCATACCCGACTGTCACCTGCTGCAGCTGCTGTCTCTATCGCTACTGCCACCTGGGGCCTGTGCTTTGGGGACCCCTCTCCCCTCCCATCCAGCTGGGAAAGCCCTCCCACACTAATCTTTGAAGCTAAATTTTTTACTTTTGTGTTGTGGGATCTGGGACCCTCCTTGCTGAGGATTTTGCCCTGGAGACATGTTCAGGTCCTATTCCTGCCTTTGCCACGAAGCCAGTGCTGGGCTCCACTCTGCTCAGCATCCTGTGGGATAGACCTTTCCTGTTGGCCTTCCGTGTTGCCTTTGACTGGAAATTCCTTTCACTCTGTCGTTCTGTGGCTTCTTCTGCTCCAGAAATTGTTTGAGAGTCATTTTTTACACGTATTTTGAGCTGTGGGGGAAGTGTTAGGGTTCATGGGTCTTTCTACTCTGCCATGTTGACTCTGCCCCCTAGAGCATATTTTCATATGACTATAGAAAGTTTTAATTTTTTTCCTCTGAAAACTTCCTGTTCATACCATTATCAATTGTGGAATGACTTCTATGCTTGAGAATTTGACAAAGTTCTCCATGTGTTTTAGGAATGAGACTTCTATCACAGAAAATAGTTGCAAAACTTTTCCCCCAGTTTTCTGCTTCCCCCCTGATCTTGATTGAAATGGGTTTGTTTGTGCAAAATCTTTTCAAGTTAATAAAATCTAAACTATCCATTTTATTCCATTATGTCCTGTATCTCTTATTTGGTCATAATTTTCTCCTTCTCCGTAAACCTGACAAATTCACTAGTCCTTGCTCACCTAATGTATTTATAGTATTAGCCTTCATACCAAGATCATGCATTCATTTTGTTCCTTTATTCTTCTATATGGTGTCTAGGATTGGTCTATATCCAATTGTCCTTTTTTTTGGTCTCAATTGACAATGTTCTTATTAATGTAGTACATGCTCCTGCACACAGAGGAACGTCTTGTGTTTTTTTTAATAAAAATTTATTTATTTAACTATTTACATTAATTGTCACAAAATTTTGGGTTCAAATTTTCTCCCCTTTTCTCCCCTCCCCCCACCCCAATACACCAAGCAACCTAATTTTCCCTATCACCAATCTGCCCTCTCTTCTATCATCCCTCCCTTCTCTTGTCCCCCTCTTCTCTTTTGTCCTGTAGGGCCAGATGACTTTCTATTCCCCATTAACTGTATTGCTTATTTCCTAGTAGCAAGAACAATACTCAACAGCTGTTCCTAAAGCTCTGAGTTCCAAATTCTCCCCATCCCTCCCTCCCCACCCATTCCCTTTGGGAAGGCAGGCAATTGAATATAGGCCCTATCTGTGTAGTTTTGAAAATGACTTCGATAATAGTCGTGTTGTGTAAGACTAACTGTATTTCCCCCCATTCTATCCTGCCCCCCCATTGTTTTTATTCTGTCTTTTGATCCTGTCCCTCCCCGAGTGTTGACTTCAAATTGCTCCCTCCGCCCATTGCCCTCTCTTCCATCGCCCCCCCCGTCCCCTTGCTTATCTCCTTCTCCCCCAGGGTTTTCATACCAAAATGAGTGTGCATGTTATGCCTTACTTTAGTCGAATGTGATGAGGGTAAACTTATTGTTTTTTTCTCAGCTATCCTCTTTTTCTCTCCACTAAAAAGTCTCCTGCTTGCCTCTTGAATGAGATATAATTTACCCCATTGCATTTCACCCTCTTTCCTCCCACTGCATTTCTCTCTCACCATTTACCTTAATTTCTTTTAAGATATGGTCCCATCCTATTCCATTCACTGTGTGCTCTCTGTCTCTGTGTGTGCGTGCATGTATGTGTGTGTGCGTGCACGTATGTGTCCGTGTGTGTGTGTGTGTGTATGTGTCTGTATGGTCCGACCAACTACCCACATACTGAAAAGTTTTAAGAGTTACAAATATTGTCTTTCCATGTAGGAATGTAAACAGTTCACTTTTAGTAAGTCCCTTATGACTTCTCTTTGCTGTTTACTTTTTCATGCTTCTTCTCATTCTTGTGTTTGAAAGTCAAATTTTCTTTTCAGCTCTGGTCTTTTCATCAAGAATACTTGAAAGTCCTCTGTTTCATTGAAAGACCATATTTTCCCCTGAAGTGTTATACTCAGCTTTGCTGGGTAGGTGATTCTTGGTTTGAGTCCTAGTTCCTTTGACTTCTAGAATATCCTATTTCACACCCTTTGATCCCTTAAGGTAGAAGCTGCTAGATATTGAGTTATCCTGATTGTATTTCCACAATACTGGAATTGTTTCTTTCTAGCTACAAGCAATATTTTCTCCTTGACCTGGGAATTCTGGAATTTGGCCACAATGTTCCTAGGAGTTCCTCTTTTTGGATCTCGTTCAGGCGGTCATTGCTGGATTCCTTGAATACTTATTTGGCCCTCCGGTTGTAGAATATCAGGGCAGTTTTCCTCGATAATTTCATGGAAGATGATGTCTAGGCTCGTTTGTTGATCATGACTTTCAGGTAGTCCCATAATTTTTAAATTGTCGCTCCTGGATCTATTTTCCAGGTCAGTTGTTTTTCCAATGAGATATTTCACATTCTCTTCCATTTTTTCATTCTTTTGATTTTGTTTTATGATTTCTTGTTTTCTCAGAATGTCATTAGACTCCATCTGTTCCATTCTAATTTTGAGAGAACTATTCTCTTCAGTGAGCTTTTGAACCTCTTTTTCCATTTGGCTAAATCTGCTATTGAAAGTATTCTTCTCCTCATTGGCTTTTTGAACCTCTTTTGCCATTTGTGTTAGCCTATTTTTCAAGGTGTTATTTTCTTCAGCATTTTTTTGGGTCTCCTTTACCAAGGTATTGACCCATTTTTCATGTTTTTCTTGCATCTCTCTCATTTCTCTTTCCAGTTTTTCCTCCACCTGTCTAACTTGATTTTCAAAATACTTTTTGAGCCCTTCCATGGCTTGAGCCCACCGGACATCCACCTGGGATGTCTGGGATAGAGAGGCCTTGACTTCCACGTCTTTCCCTGATGTTAAGAATAGTTCCTTGTCATCAGAATTGAAAGGCGGGAATATCTGTACCCCATCAAAGTAGGTTTCTATAGTCTTATTTTTCTTCCCTTCTCTGGGAATTTTCACAGCCAGTTACTTGACTTCTGAGATTCCTCTCCACCCCCGCCTAGATCCGCCCAACTACTTCTTGGTGTCTGAGATTCAATTGGGCTTTCCAAGGCAGAAGCAGCTGCTATTCAATGTGGGTTTAATTTCTGGTGCTGGGGTGGAGGCAGGGTCACCTCCCAGGCTCAGTTCCCCCAGGGACTTTATGCAGAGACCTTCAGTAATGGGGCGGGTGGGCGCAGGGCCGTCTCCCAGGCTCAGTGCCCTCAGGGTGTTTATGCAGAAACCTTCGGTAATGGCCCTGATCTTCTGTCTGCTGCTCTGGGAGTCCCGGGCTGCCGCCGCTCCCTTTGCTGCTGCCTCCCAAGGGGTCTGAGTGACAGAGACACCCCGCTCCCCTTTTGGCCAGCCCAGACGTCTCTCTCCCTGACCTGTAGCGTCTGTGGGAGGAGGGAGCTTCCAGGCCACTGGAGATTCTGTCCCTGAAGCCTGCTCGGATCTGCTCCTCTGGGGCCATGCGGCCAGGGAAGATCAGGGGTGGACTCTGCTGTCCAGAGCGCAACGGAGCCCTGGGGATGGCTCTCCAGGGCTCTCTGGAACGGAAATCTTTTCCACTGTGTTTCTGCATGCCTTGCAGTGCTCCAGAATTTGTCGGGTGTTCTTCTTGCAGGAAATATATGGGCTGTCGGTTCGGAGCTAGCATACATGAGTCTTTCTACTCCACCATCTTTGCTCCACCCTCCCACACAGAGGGACTTCAAAGAGACGATGGGATTGTGATCCACTGGACCCATGTTGGAGTTCTAAATTCCCAGGAAACTTTTCTCCCTGTTAATTCCATGGAACTGTTACTTCAGGTGTGAATTTTACCCTCTTACTTCCCATCTCATCAACTTTCTGTAATTCTTACCTCTCTTCTTAACTGTTTGGGTCAAGTGCTCCTTACTACATCTTTTCTAATTGTGGGATGTTGGGATTTTACCCAAATCCTGATTTCTAAAGGCAAGTTGGTTAGAAATGCCTCTAGCACAAGCAGCACCATGACCTGTTGTTCCTTTGTATGAATCTCTGGCCTTAGTCACTTACAGCAAAGTTCCCAAAGTTGGATGAGGGCTTTTTGGGGCCCAGCAAATTCTGGATATTGGTACCACCTAAAACTCTGGAAAGCAACTTCAAGATCTTATTTTTCTTGGAAAATGTCTTGTCTCCAAGGGATATAACCTCTGAGGACCAAGCCATGTTCATATGGAGTCAAGACTGAGGGCCTCAAGAGACAGGCCATCTCTTTGTTTGACGATGAGAAATTGAGGTGATCTTTACTGATTTCAGATCTGCATTTTTAACAGGGCAATAGTTCTCTTCAATCAGGCTCACTCACAATCACAAGTTTTTCTGAGAGGCAGTTTTCATGCTTCTCTTGATTCTTGTTTCTTAAAGTCAAATTTTCATTTCAGCTCTTGTCTTTTCATCAAGAATGCTTCAAAATCCTCGATTTCATTTAAAGACCAATTTTCCCCTGAATTATTATAGTCAGTTTTGCTGAGTAGGTGATTCTTGGTTTCAGTCCTGGTTTTTTTGACTTATGGACTATTATCTTCCATGCCCTTTGATCCCTTAATGTAGAAGCTGTTAGATCTTATATTATCCTGATTGCATTACCACAATATTCAAATTGTTTCTTTCTAGCTTTTTTTTCTTTTCTCCCTGACCTGGGAACTCTGGAATTTGACTACAATGTTCCTAGGAGTTTCTCTTTTTGGATCTCTTTCAGGAGAGGATCTGTTGATTCTTTCAATACCTATTTTGCCCTCTGGTTCTAGAATATCAGGGCAGTTTTCCTTGGTAATTTCATGAAAGATGATATCTAAGATCTTTTTTTGGTCATGGATTTCATGTAATCCCATAATTTTTAAATTGTCTCTCCTGGATCTATTTTTCAGGTCAGTTGTTTTTCCAATGAGACATATCACATCATGTTCCATTTTTTTCATTCTTTTGGCTTTGTTTGGTGATTTCTTGGTTTCTCATAAAGTAATTAGATTCCATCTGTTCCATTATGATTTTTAAAGAACTATTTTCTTCAGTGAGCTTTTGAACCGTCTTTTCCATTTAGCTAATTGTGCTTTTTAAGGCATTCTCCTCCTCATTGGGTTTTTGAACCTCTTTTGCCAATTGAGGTAGCCTATTTTTAAAGGTGTTATTTTCTCCAGCATTTTTTGTGTCTTCTTTAGCAAGCTGTTGACTTAATTTTCATGATTTTCTTTCATATCTCTCATTTCTCTTCCCAATTTTCCCTCATCTCTCTTCCTTGATTTTTAAAATCCTTTTTGATCTCTTCCATGTCCTAAGACCAGGGAATATTTATTTTGGATTTTTGGGATATAGAAGCCTTGACTTTTATGTCTTTCCCTGATTATTCTATTCTTGAAAACTTGACAGAGCTCTCTATGTGTTTTAGAAATGAGACTTATATCACAGAAAATAGTTGCAAATCCCCACCCCCAGTTTTCTGCTTCCCCCATGATCTTGGTTGCAATGGGTTTGTTTGTGCAAAATATTTCCAATTTAATATAATCTAAATTATCCATTTTATTTCATTATGGCCTATATCTCTTATTTGGTCATAATTTACTCTTTTCTCCATAAATCTGACAAATTTTGGTAATGCTGGTAAGTATTGTTGTTCCTTATCTGAAAGGATGGGAGAAGATGTCTGCTCACCAAGAAAATAACCTTCTAGAGTCTTATTTTTTCCCTTTTTGGGGAATCTTCCCAATCAGTTACTTGTCTCGTGGGTCCTTTGTCAAGAGAAGGGTATATGCTTGGTACCTGTAACATCTCAATTCATCCAAGATGGCACAATCAATCCTGTACATTGGTCTGGAACCAACCAGAAACTTTTCTGCCAAGAATCTTTGAGTATTAATTTTCTCTCCACAAACACCTAGCCTCCAGTTTCACCAAGTCAGCACTGGAGCCTGAGATCCCTCAGGGGCTTTAGGAGGGGGCAGGACCGCTATTCAATGTGAGATAAAGATCAGCTGCTGGCTTCCTCCAAGAGCATTAGGTGGGGACAGGGCCACCCCACATGGCTGAGGTATAGATCAGCTGCTCAGATCCCCCAGGGGATTTACAATCCAATAATGGATGAGGTCTGCTGTGGGAGCTGCTGCATCCCAATGTGGTCTCTGCTGCCCCTGCCTGAGTCTGGAGCTATGGGAAGACCCTGCTCCCTTCTCTGCCAGCTGAAAAAACCCTCTCACTGACCTTTGGTGTCTGTGAGTTGAGGGATCTGCAAACCGCTGCTACTGTAGCTGGGGATTCTGCCCCAGAAGCTTGCTCTGGTCCTTCTCCAGGTAAGGCCAAGGCTGGGCTGGGTTCTGTTCCATGTCTGGTGCAACAGACCTTTCTTGTTGGACTTTCAGGTCACCCTAGGCTGGAAATCTTCTCCACTCTGTTGTTCTGTGACTTCTGCTGCTCTAGAATGTTTCAAAAGTATTTCTTTACAGGTGTTTTATGGGCTGTGAGGGAAGAGCTAGTGTATGTGCATCTTTCTACCCTGCCATCTTGGCTCTGTCCCCATATGAACCCAATTTTCACCACACTGTTATCCAGTTTTTCCAGCAGTTTTGTTTTCTCAGATAGTGAATTCTTATGTCAGAAGTTGGGGTCCTTGGGTTTATCCAACAGTAGACTGCTATATTCCTTGGCTATATTGTCTTGAGTCCTTGGCATATTCTCCTGTTTGACTCCTCTATTTTTTAGCCTGTAGCAAGTGGTTTTGATGATTGCTGCCTTGTATTTTCCTTTGTTTCAAGGATTACCATGACCAAGGAATTAATTGCTTAATAGGGAGACTATGGATAGTAAGCATCTTTGAACTCGCTCTGGATGGTTCTTGAAAGGTAGTCCTAATTAAACATCATACCAAAAACTTTACAAAATGAGATAAAATGTTTCAAAGAGTGTACTTTACTGTTCTTATCTTTGATAAAGCAGTACCATTGACATGCACTGACGAGCCATTGCGATAGGATTGCATAAATAACCTACATTAAAAAGCAAATTCGTCTGCAAGATTCTATCCAGTCGTAATAATAAGTGAATAAGTCAGACTTGTAATTTGTGTTAGAGAAAACTGAATACATTCCAAAATTAGAAATTTTTTTCTTGCCTTTAGAACTTTGATAATATTGTCATTAAAAAACCCAGAAGGTTGGCACAAGGCACTACAATAAATGCATTGTTGATGTATTTTAAATGGTTCTTACATTGAAAACAAATAATTACATAATTAGTGACTCCTAATTTGTGTGAGTTTGAAATGTACATGGGGTAAACTAGTCGTCTCTTATATTTCATAATTAATTGATGATGATCTATTTCATATTTTTATGAAAGTTGTATTTCATTGCAAAGTTTTTGGGGAATGTTTCAAAATTCTTAGATTTACTAAAAGAGATTGGAAAAGGTCACTATAGATTTTTATTATAAAAAAAAAAAAACAAGGTTTACCCTCATCACATTTGACTAAACGAAGGAGTGAAATGCACACTCATTTTGGTATGAAAACCTATCTTACAGTATAAGAAAGTGGGGGAGAAAGAGATATTGCAAGGGGGGGGGATGATGGAAGGGAGGGCAAAGGGAGGAGGGAGCAATTTGAAGTCAACACTTGGGGAGGGACAGGATCAAAAGACAGAAGAGAAACAATGAGGGGCAGGTTAGGAGGGATGGTAATCCAGTTAGTCTTACACAACACGACTATCAGGGAGGTCATTGGCAAAACTACACAGATATGGCCTATATTGAATTGCCTGCTGTCCCAAAGGGAATGGGTGGGGAGGGAGGGATGAGGAGAATTTGGAAGTCAAAGTTTTAGGAACAACTGTTTAGTATTGTTGTTGCAGCTAGGAAGGAAGACATACAGTTAAGGAGGAATAGAAAGTCATCTGGCCCTACAGGAGAAAAGAGAAGATGGAGACAAGAGAAGGGAGAGATGACAGAAGAGAGGGCAGATTGGAGATAGGGAAAATTAGATTGCTTGGGGTATTGGGGGTGGGGGGAGGGGATAAAAGGGGAGAAAATTTGGAACCCAAAAATTTGTGAAAATGAATGTAAAAAAATTAAATAAATAAATAAATTTAAAAAAAAAAGAAAACAATGAAAGATAATGACTCTCTTTTTTGCTAGCAATTACAGTAATAAATACATAAAAGGAAATACTTTTCAAGGTATAAATATACCTTCAATTTTCCTGGGTTGCATCTGGGAGGTATAGTTTAAACCTGAAAAACTGACCACTCTGTACTTCCTGATGAAAGATATATTTTCTATAGAAAGTGAGTTCATGAACTATTTAAAATATTTGTATGTTGCTTAAAGCATATAGAAATACTCCTATTATCCTTGGGAAAATATTGTTCAGCTTACCCTACCAAATGAAAGATATGAATAATTTTTCTTTGAACATAAATTAGAAAATTGACATGGAAGCAATAATTAGTAATGATGGATTTCATAGATAAAGACAATAATAATAAAAAAAAATTAATGTTACTAGAGATGATTGGCATTTATGTAGTGTTTTAAAGTTTATGAATGCTAGAATATTCTGGACATCTAAATGCTATAGAATTGCTTGATTTTTTGGTTTACCTTAATTATAACCCCATCTACAAAGAAATAAGAAAATTATGAGAATAGTTGCTGTTCTAGACTTAATACTGGCTAACAAAGAAAATTGATTTTGGTGAAGTGGAAGTGAAAGGAATCTTAGAGGAAAGTAATGATTTTATCCTAGAGTTCATAACAACCAAAGAAATGAATCATAAACCACTATGTATGTGGATGAGAGAATTTGAACTAACTTTAAAAAAAAAGTTCAAAGAAATTATAATGATCCTAGGACAAAAAGACTCCAAATGGGGAAATGTCTCACAAGAATCACAATTATAGAGCTAGAAGAGTCCCCAGATGTCTCTAGTACATTTTACAAATTAATAATTAAGATCCAATGAGATAAAATGACTTGCTAATATCTGATAATGTTTAGATCAGATAAGTATGTTAGCCAATGATCAATCCAAAGTTCTCTGATTGTAAAACATTCCACTGAATTATACTAAGTCTCAAAAATGAAAAAAATAAATATCTATATTGCAATCACAAATTAATGTGATGAGAAAATGGAGGGGAACATATATGATGAAATCTCAGATTTATAATATTTCACAGTATTTTTTAAGCTAAGTCTCAAAACAAATCTATGTGATCACCAGGTATTGCATAATACGTTGGTCGAGTGACATTAAAGCTTACAGAATTTTCTTTGTCTTCTCTGTCAAAGGAAATGGAATTCAAATTATAGATGATACAAAAATAGTTGATGGCATTTAAACCCCAAATTAGCAAGCCAATAGTGAGAAATTTTTCTTGCAAATGAGAGTAAATTTCTAGGTCCAAAAATAGCATTGCAATTTAAAAGTAATTATAGATGTGATCATTTAACCATTGACCACAAGTTATAAAAAAATTCCAGACAACAGAAAGGATATGAAAAATGTGCAGAATGCAGTATATGGCACCTAGCAGGTGCTTAATAAATATCAATAAAGTGATTAATTGATCTAAACATTGAAATCAGACGCTATGGATTTTGGTGCTTTCTGAAAGTCTTTGGCAAATTTACATAATAGCTAACTGAAGAAGTGGATTATATGCATATAGAAAAGTAGTGTATATTATGAACCAGTATGAATACGTTGAAAATCAGGTGTGTCAAACTAAACTCTCCTTTAAAAAAAATATTTCGGAGTGAAACTGGAGAGGCGGAGCCAAGATGGGGGAGTGAGAGCAGCGACTCACCTAAGCTCTCGGATAAACTCCTCCAGGTACCTCTGAAAGGAGAATCTGACCAAATTTTGGAGGTGCGGAATCGAGTGGGAGACAGACAGTGATGGATTCAGAGCTCAGGTTGGACTGGAAGGTCCACGGGAAGGATCTGTTCGGCGGGCGTGAGCCTACGCACAGAGCAGCATGGCCAGCGCAGTGGAGCAGAAGAGATCCAAGAAACCTCAGTGGTGGGCGGAACCAGAGGAGCAGCACCCAGGGCGGGAGACAAGCCAAAACGACTCAGTGAGAGCCGCGGAGCACCACATTATCAGCGCAGCAGCTCCTGAGACCTTCAGCCCAAAGACCCAACTTCAGTAAGTCACCTACTTGAACTTCTGGGAGCCAGGATGGCAGAGTGATCAGTAAATGCTCTCTCCTCCCCTCTTGATGACCATGAAAAAACCATAAAATATCTCCCCAGAAAAATCCCAGATCAGTAGAAATAGAAGAAGGAGACCAATAGTCTCATAACACCTGAGACGAGGAAAATAGCTAAGGGGGATTGCTCATACGGTGGCAGAGGCAAACTGGAAGGACAGAGGACCCAGGGCAGGGAAAACTCGCACTAGGACCCAGGCAAGCCTCAGCACCAGGAGAGGAGCCCCAGGAGGGGTGGGAACACGCATTAGCATCTAGGCGTGCCTCAGCTGTCCAGGGGAATCAGAAAGACGATAGGGTAGCTGGGATTACCATCTCCTGAGCTTGCCTTTGCCTCAATTCAGCTGAGGAGATCTCCTGTGACCACCCCCACACTTAACAAGGTAAACCCAGGGCTGATCAAGGAAACACCAAACAAAAACCTACTTTTAGCTTTTTCACACATCAGCTCAGCAAAAAGTTCTCTAGCTTCTGACTGAAAGAACCAGAAGCCACAACACTCAATCAAAGTCATGAACAGGAAAAAGCAGAGGGCCAAAAGAACCATAGAATCTTTCTATGGGGATAAGGACCAAAACACAAACCCCAAAGAGGTCACAGCTGAGACTGTACTACCATCTGAGACTTCAGAAGGGACTATGAACTACTCGCAAGTACAAGCAGCTCTCATGGAAGAGCTGAAGAAGGAAATAGAAGATAAACTGGCCAATGATTTTAAAATTATTAAGAAAGAATTCGCTGATGAGAACATCTCCTTGAAAAGGAAAATTGAACAAATGGAAAAAGAAGTTCAAAAATTAACTGGAGAAAATAAATTCCTGAAAGGCCAAATGGAAAAGGAAGCACAAAAATTAACTAGAGAAAATAACTTCCTAAAAGGGCAAATGGAAAAGGAAGTACAAAAATTAACTGGAGAAAATAGCTTCTTAAAAGGAAAAATTGGGCAGATGGAAAAGGAGATACAAAAGTTAACGGAAGAAAACAATTTGCTGAAGATTAGAATTGGGCAAGTAGAAACTAACGACTCAATGAGACAGCAAGAATCAGTCAAACAAAATCTAAAGAACGAAAAGATAGAAGAAAATGTAAAATATCTAATTGGAAAAACAACTGACCTGGAAAATAGATCCAGGAGAGAAAACTTAAGAATTATTGGCCTGCCAGAAACCCAGGATGGAGAAAAGAGCCTGGACAATATCTTCCAGGAAATCATCAAGGAAAACTGCCCAGAAGTACTAGATTCAGAGGGCAAAATAGTCATCGAAAGAATCCACCGTTCCCCTCCTGAAAGGGATCCCAAACTCAAAACCCCAAGAAATATAGTTGCCAAATTCCAGAGCTATCAAGTGAAGGAGAAAATATTACAAGCAGCCAGAAAGAAACAATTAAAATATCAAGGAGATACAATCAGGATTAAACAGGACCTTGCAGGTTCTACATTAAAAGATCGAAAGAATTGGAACCCAATATTCTGTAAGGCAAAGGAGTTGGGTCTACAACCAAGGATCAACTACCCATAAAAGTTCAGCATAACATTTCAGGCAAGGAGAAAGTCATGCAATGAAGTAAGGGATTTCCAGAGTTTCCTGACCAAAACGCCAGAACTTAATAGAAAATTCGATCTTCAAATGCAGGTCTCAAGAGAATCATAAAAAGGTAAACAGTGGGGGGGACAACTTGCTACTCAATTAGGGCAAATTGTTTACCTCCCTATAAGGGAAGATGATACATGTTAATCTTGAGAACTGTGCGTCTATTAAGAAATATAAAAGGGATATGGTTAGGGGGAATGGGTATAAAGTAAATGATATCATGATAAAAAAAAATGATTTAAGTATGAGAAGGGAGTGTAATAGGAGGTGTGAAAAAGAGGAAGCAGAAAATGGCAAATTACATCACAAGAAGAAGTACAAAATCATAGTAGAGGGAAAGATGGGAGGGAGATGAGCATTGTGTGAGAGGCACTCTTATTGGATTTGTTTAAAGGACAGAACAATAAACTTAAGGAGAAAATCCTAACTAGCTCTATAAGCAGTGGGAGAGGAAGGGGGAAGAAAGGGGAGGGAGGGAAAAGGGAGGGAAAAAGCAATAAGAGTAAAGGGAGTTAAAGGGAGGGGGGCTAAAAGAAAGAGGGGAAGGCGGCAAGAGGAGGTGGTGAAAAGTGAATACTAGTGAGGAGGGGAAGGGAGATAGCAGAGGTAAAAGCACAAATGGTGGGAAAGAAGATGGAGGGAAATACACAGATTGTAATCATAACTGTGAATGTGAATGGAATGAATTCTCCCATAAATCGAAGACGGATAGCAGAATGGATTAAAAGCCATAATCTAACAATATGCTGCTTACAAGAAACACATTTCAAACGGGGGGATACACATAGGATATAGGTTAAAGGATGGAGCAGAATACATTGTGCTTCAGCTGATGTAAGAACGGCAGGAGTAACAATCCTAATCTCAGACAAAGCAAAAGCAGAAATAGATCTAATCAAAAGGGATAAGGATGGAAACTATATCCTGCTAAAAGGCACCATAGACAATGAAGCAATATCATTACTAAACATGTATGCTCCAAGTGGTATAGCATCCAGATTCTTAGAGGAGAGGTTGAGGGAGTTGAAGGAAGAAATTGACAGCAAAACTATACTAGTGGGGCACCTCAACCTCCCTCTTTCTGAACTTGATAAATCTAACCTAAAAATAAACAAGAAAGAGGTTAAGGAGGTAAATAAAACTCTAGATAAGATAGATTTGATAGATCTTTGGAGAAAACTGAATGGGAATAGAAAGGAATATACCTTTTTCTCAGCAGTACATGGAACATTTACAAAAATTGGCCATGTACTAGGACATAAAAATCTCACAATCCAGTGCAGAAAGGCAGAGATAATCAGTGCATCCTTCTCAGATCATAATGCAATTAAAATTATATGTAATAAAAGGCCATGGAAGATAAAGCAAAAATCAATTGGAAACTAAATAATTTAATCTTAAAGAAGGAATGGGTTAAAGAAGAAATCATAGAAACATTCAAGAACTTCATTGAAGAGAATGACAATAATGAGACAACCTACCAAATCTTATGGGATACTGCAAAAGCAGTTCCTAGGGGAAGTTTTATATCTTTGAATGCCTACATAAATAAAATAGAGAAAGAGGAGATTAATGACTTGGGTATGCAGTTGAAAAAGCTAGAAAAAGAACAAATTGAAAATCCCCAAGAAAATAGCAAATTAGAAATACTGAAAACCAAAGGAGAGATTAATAAAATTGAAATTAAGAAAACTATTGAATTAATAAATAAAACCAATAGTGGGTTTTATGAAAAAACTAATAAAATTGATAAACCTTTGGTCAGTTTGATTAAAAAAAGAAAGAAGAAAATCATATTACTAATATTAAAAATGAAAGGGGTGAACTCACCTCCAATGAGGAGGAAATTAAAACAATGATTAGAAATTATTTTGCCCAACTTTATGCCCACAAATTCGATAATCTAAATGAGATGGATGAATATTTTAAAAAATACAAATTGCCCAGATTAACAGAAGAGGAAATTGAATACTTAAACAACCCCATCTCAGAAAAAGAAATTGAACAAGCCATCAATGAACTCCCTAGGAAAAAATCTCCAGGACCATATGGATTCACAAGTGAATTCCATCAAACCTTTAAAGAACAGTTAATTTCAATACTATATAGACAATTTGGGAAAATTGGGGAAGAAGGAGTACTCCCAAATTCTTTCTATGATACAAATATGGTTTTGATACCCAAGCCAGGAAGAGACAAAACAGAAAAAGAAAATTATAGACCAATTTCTCTAATGAATATAGATGCAAAAATTTTCAACAAGATTTTAGCAAAGCAAATACAGCATCTTATCAAGAGAATAATACATTATGATCAGGTAGGTTTCATACCAGCAATGCAGGGCTGATTCAATATTAGGAAAACTATTAGCATGATAATCATATCAACAACAAAACCAATAAAAACCACATGATTATCTCAACTGATGCAGAAAAATCTTTCGACAAAATACAACACCCATTCCTATTAAAAACACTGGAGAACATAGGAATAAAGGGAACTTTCCATAAAATAATAAGCAGTATCTACCTAAAACCTTCATCAAGCATTATATGCAATGGAGATAAGCTAGATGCATTTCCAATAAGGTCAGGGGTGAAACAAGGATGCCCATTATCACCATTATTACTCAATATGGTACTACAATTGTTAGCGGTAGCAATTAGACAAGATAAAGAAATTTAAGGAATAAAAATAGCCAAAGAAGAAACCAAGTTATCACTCTTTGCAGATGATATTATGATATACTTAGAGAATCCCAGAGATTCAAGTAAAAAACTAATTGAAATAATAAACAACTTTGGCAACGTTGCAGGTTACAAAATAAACCCACAGAAATCTTCTGCATTCCTATATATCAGCAACAAAGTGCAACAGCAAGAGATAGAGAAATCCCATTTAAAGCTAGAGTAGACACTATAAAATACTTAGGAGTTTACCTGCCAAAACAAACGCAGGGATTATATGAACACAATTACAAGACACTTTTTGCACAATAAAGTCAGATTTAAGTAAGTGGAAAAACATCAGTTGTTCATGGGTAGGCCAAGCTAATATAATAAAAATGACAATTCTACCGAAATTAATCTACTTATTTAGTGCCATACCAATTAAACTATCAGATAACTATTTTCTAGAGCTGGATAAAATAATATCAAAATTCATTTGGAAGAACAAAGGGCCAGAATATCAAAGGGACTAATGGAAAGAAATTCTTGGGAAGGTGGCCTAGCGCTACCAGACTTCCAATTGTATTATACAGCAGCAATTATCAAAACTACTTGGTATTGGCTAAGAAACAGAGGCGTAGACAAATGGAATAGACTTGGCACTCAAGACACAGTAGGCAAGGAATATAGCAACCTCCTGTTTGATAAACCCAAAGATCCCAGCTTCTGGGATAAGAACTAACTGTTCGACAAGAATTGCTGGGAAAACTGGTTAACTGTTTGGTGGAAATTAGGCATAGACCCATGCCTGACACCGTACACAAGAATAAAGTCCAAATGGGTACATGATTTAGGTATAAAGATTGCTACCATGAATAAACTAGAGAAGCAGGGAATAGTGTATCTATCAGATTTATGGAGAGGGGAAGAATTTTTTTCTAAAGAAACAATAGAAAGCATTATGAAATGCAAGATAGATAATTTTGATTACTTTAAACTGAAAAGTTTTTGTGAAACCAAACCCAATGCAACCAAAATTCGGAGGGATGTAGCAAATTGGGAAAAAATTTTTACGGCTAAGCTCGGGGATAAAGGCCTCATTTCTAGAATATATAGAAAACTGACTCAAATATATAACCATACAAGTCATTCCCCAACTGATAAATGGTCAAAGGATATGAACAAGCAATTTTCAGGGGAAGAAATCAAAGATATCTATAATCATATGAAAAAGTGCTCTAAATCACTATTGATTAGAGAGATGCAAATCAAAACAACTCTGAGGTACCACACCACACATGTAAGATTGGCAAAAATGACAGAACAAGAAAATGATAAATGCTGGAGATGATGTGGGAGAGTTGGAACACTAATTCATTGTTGATGGAGCTGTGAGATCATCCAACCCTTCTGGAGAATGGTTTGGAACTATGCCCAAAGGGCTACAAAAATGTGCATACCCTTTGACCCAGAAATAGCGCTACTAGGACTGTATCCCCAAGAGATTATGAAAACGGGAAAGTGTCCGACGTGTACAAAAATATTTATAGCAGCACTCTTTGTGGTAGCCAAAAACAGGAAGTCAAGGGGATGCCCATCAATTGGGTAATGGCTGAATAAATTATGGTATATGAATGTAATGGAGTACTATTGTGCCATAAGAAATGATGAACAAGAAGACTTCAGGGAGGCCTGGAAGGACTTATATGACCTGATGCTGAGCAAAAGGAGCAGAACCAGGAGAACTTTGTGCACAGCAATGACCACAGTGTGTGAGAGTTTTTTTTCTGGTAGACTTGGAACTTTGTAATAACACAAGAACTTACTGAGAAAAGAAAAAAATCCTGATGTCGGTCTTCTATGGCAAAATGTCTTCCATACTCAGAGAAAGAAATATGGAAGTCATTCGCAGAATGTAGCAGATCATGTTTGTGTGTGGGTGGGTTTCAGTGTATTATGTTTTGATTTGTTATATTATTTCTTCCATTTATTGTAGTTCTACTACATAGCATGACTATAGTGAAAATATGCTCAATAGGAAAGTACATGTAGAACCTATACAGAATTGTATGCTGCCACGGGGATGTAGGGGGGTGTTGGGGGAATGGTGGGGGGATAAAAATCTTAACTTTCAGGAAATGATTGTAAAACATTAAAAAAAATTTAAAATTAAAATTAAAAAAAAAGAGTGAAACTGGAGCAGGGAGACTTCAAAAAAACTTGAAAAGATTGATATGAACTGATACTGAGTGAAGTGAGCAGAACCAGGAGAACATTATACACACTAACAGCCACAGTATTCAATGACTGACTGATAGACTTATCTCTTCTCAGCAAAGCAAGGATCTAAAACAGTTCCAAAGGACTTAAGATGGAAAATGCCATCCACATCCACAGAAAGAAATATGATGTCTGACTGAATACAAATCTAAGCATATTATTTGCTCTCTTTTTGTATTTAGTTTTGTTTTTTCTTTCTTGCAGTTCATCCCATTTGTTCTAATTCTTGTATACAACATGACTAATGTGAAAATACGGTTAATAAGAATGCATATGGAGAGCCTATATGGGATTATATACCATCTTGGGGGGAGGGGAGGAAAGGGAGATGGAGAAAATTTTAAAATGTAGAAAGCTAAAAATAAATTAATTTATTTAAAAATAAAATAAAAATTAAAAAATATTTCTACTTTAGTTAATTGGGAAAACATTCTATATATAGTACACCTTGGCTTCAGTATTTTTTGGGAAAAAAAAACTTACGTTATACAGTTTGTATGAGGGGGAGGAATGCTGAATAGAGGATAGTAGAATTAGGCACATTAGCAGTTGTTTGAATAACCTTACTCAAGGGATAATTAATGCCACCTAGGAGGGAGGTCTCAAAAGACATGCCACAGGGATTTGTCTTAAATCCTAGCCTGTTGAATATTTCACCAGCGATTTGTCTGTCAGTCCTCATCAAATTTATATATACCCTGAAAGGAAAGCTATTATTTTAGAAAAATAGGATCAATATTCAAAAAAAATCAAGAAATACCCAGATTATATGGCAAACCCAATATCATAAAATTTAATACCATAAATGTTAAATTCTCTACTTTCCTTTGAGAAACTAGTGTTGCTCAGCCTGAATAATAAAAAAAAAATGTTGATGTAAATGCGGAAATCATCTTCAAATATTTGGAAGATTTTAGCATGAAAGAATTAATAGAAGCACAGATTCAGATGTGGAAGGGAACTTAGAACATTTCTAAACTTTCTTCTGAGATTATTTCCAACTTATCATGTGTATTTTTGGTTGATACAATGAACTTCAAGCTCCTTGAGAACATGGAATATTTTTCACTTTCTATTACAATAACTCAGCATTAGGCACAAAGTAAAGGCTTACTAAACAGTTGCTACCTTGACACTAAAGCACTCCTGAGTAATAATTGTCAAATTCAGCTTAAAAGTTGCTTTAAGTTAGGAAAAAAAAGCTAATAAACTTCCCAAGAAATCTATTCTACTTTTGATTAGTAGTTATTTTAGGAAGCTTTTACTTACTTCAGAATTTGCCTCTATTATTTCCACTGATCCTTACTATTTCTACTCTCTTATTACAAAGATAAAAAAATAGAGGAGGAAGTAGTTCTTAAGAAAAGAATCAAATTGGGCAATGTATGAAGTGTTCATAATTCATAGTTGACTTTCTTTACTGCAAGAATGAAGAAAGTTGCATTCTCATAACTGTTGATCAAGATCAAATTTGGGTTATTATGATTTAAAAAGCGTTAATTGTACAATTTTGATGGTAGTTACATTCATTTACATTGTTTTAATTTAGGCATATATTGATTCCTTCATTTGATTACTTTACTTTGCAATAGTTAATATGTCATCTCATGCTTCCCTGAATTTCTTACATTTATTAATTCTTAAGAAGAAGCAATATTGCATTATATTCATATAGTACAACTTATTTCATGACATCATTTCTTTACATTTTTGGGACCATAAAACATTAATGTTATCTAGTTATTCGTGTGGTTACTTTTATATAGATCTTAAGAATGTTCTTTTATTTTATAAGCTTTTTTTAAATCTTCATTAAGTACATCATTTGATTCTCTGCTAGACTGTAATATTTTGAGAGCAGAAACTGCTTTGCTTCATCCTTTGTTTAATGTGAAGTAAGAACAGTTAGACCAATTAACAAGTCCAACAGTGTGGAAAGACATTGTTAAAAGTGCATCAGGTTTTTCCACATTCATTCAAACATTTTATGTTTTAATTTGTTTTTTTTAATATAGCATTTATTTATATTTCAGTTATCATTTACTTCCACAAGAATTTGAGTTCAAAATTTTCTCCACATCTCTCCCCACCTTCATCCCAGGACAGCATGCACCCCATCCATCCCTTCCTCCAGTCTTTCCTCCCTTCTATTACCCATCCTTCTTCCATCTACCTTCCCCTCCATTTACCTGTAGGATAAAATAGATTTGTATACTTTATTGTCTGTATATCTTAATTTCCACTTGCATGCTAAAACAATTTTTAACAATCAGTCCTAAAACTTTGAATACCATATTCATTCCCTCCCTCATTGAGAAAATAGGCAATTCAATACAGGTCATATATGTGTAAAAATTCAAATTACTTCCATAATACTTATTTTTTAAAAGACTAAGCAAATTTTCCTCTGTCCTATCCTGCCCTCTATTTATTCCATTCTCTCCCTTGACCTGTCCTCCCACAAGAGAGTTTGCTTCTGATTGTCCTTTTCTCCAATTTGCTGTCCCTTCCTCTCCTATCTTCCCTCTCCTATCCTCTTTCCCCTTGCGTTGCTGCAGGATAAAATAGTTTTGCATATTCAATAGAGTATGTGTTATTCCCTCCTTAAGCCAAATTCCATGAGAGTAAGGCTCAATTATTTCCTTTTATCTCCTCTTATTCCCTTCAATTGTAAAATTCTTTCTTCCCTCTTTTATATGAAATAATTTGCTACATTCCACCACTCACTTTCTCTTACTACTAGTACATTCCATTCAGTAGTAAATTTTATGTTTTTAGATATTCTCCCTTCATATTCAGCTTACTCTGTGTCCTGATAAAGTGAAATTTTAGGATATCTGACTCTGGCTAATCAGACCAATGAGCTTGGAATGCTCTACCACAGCTTGAGGACTGATAGCCCCTGTGAATATTTGGGGTTGATATCCCAAATATGCACCTCTTGCATTTACTTTGATCTGCCTCAATTCTACTTTGCTCAAAGAGCACAACACCCTTTCTGATGTGAGCACGCCATGCTGAGAGGTATCCCATGTTGCACAGTCAAATCCAAAGTTCTTGAGAGAAACCTTGAAAGTGTCCTTGTATAGCTTCTTCTGGCCAACATGTGAATGCCTCCATAAAAGTTTGAAGTTTGAGTTGAGTTCTCCATAAAATAGTCTTTTTGGCAAGAGTACATTTTGCATTTGAACAACGTCGCTATTCCATCAGAGTTGCACTCTTTGAAGTGTAGTCTGAATACTTGACAGTTCAGCTCCAGCAAGGACTTCAGCATCTGGTACCTTATCCTGGCAGGTGATCCTCGGAATCTTCCTAAGACAGTTCAAATGGAAATGATTCAGTTTCCTGGCATGGTGCTGATAAGCTGTCCATGTTTCACAAGCATAAAAAAATGAGGTCAATGACAAAGGACAACCACCACCCCGTGACCTCTGTCCCTTTATATATCTATGTATCTATCTGTTTGTCTGTCTGTCTAAACATACATACATACACCCATGTGTGTGTATATATATATATACACACATAATTTCACATATATAATGTATGCATTCAAAAATACCCATACGTATACACAAACGTGTGTGCACGCATGCACACACATATGTATTCCTTCCAACTATCCCAATACAAAAAAGGTCTCATGAGGTACAAATAACATCATTCCACGTAGGAATGTAAATAGTTCAACTTTAATGAGTTCTTTAAGGCTTCTCTTTTGTGTTTCCTTTTTTCATGTTTCTCAAGTTTCTTGCATTTGAAAGTCAAATTTTCTATTCAGTTCTATTCTTTTCAATAAGAATGCGTAGAAGTTTTCTATTTCATTGAAATTCCCTGTTTTTCCCTTGAAGTATTCTATTAAGTTTTGCTGGGTAGGTGATTCTTGTTTTTAATCCTATCTCCTTCGACCTCTGGAATATCATATTCCAGGTTCTTTGATCCCTTAGTGTAGAAGCTGCTAAATTCTGTGTTATCCTGATTGTGTTTCCACAGTACTTGAATTGTTTCTTTCTGGGTGCTTGTAATATTTTCTCCTTTACCTGGAAACTCTGGAATTTGGCTACAATATTCTGAAGAGTTTTCCTTTTGGGATCCCATTCAGGAAGTGATCAGTTAAGTCTTTCCATTCAATTTTACCTTTTAGTTTTAGAACATCAGGGGAGTTTTCCTTCACAACTTTTTGGACAATGATGTCTAGGCTGTTTTTTGATCCTGGTTTTCAGGTAGACCAATAATTTTTAAATTATCTCTTTTGGATCTGCTTTCCAAGTCAGCTGTTTTTCCAATGAGGTATGTCAGATTGTCTTGTATATTTCATTCTTTTGACTTTTTTTTATAATGTCTTGGTTTCTCATGAAATCCTTAGCTTCCATCTCCTCCATTATAATTTTTAAATAGCTATTTTCTTCAGTGATGTTTTGAACCCCCTCTTCCATTTGGCCAATTCTACTTTTTAAAGCACTCTTCTCAATGACTTTTAAGTTTCTTTTGCCATTTGGGTTAACCCATTTTTAAAGTTGCTATTTTCTTCAGCATCTTTTTGGCCTCCTTTAGCAAGCTGTTGACTTGTTTTTCATGATTTTCTTGCATCACTTCATTCCTCTTTCCAAATTTCCTCCACCTCTCTTATTTGATTTTCAAAATCTTTTTTGAATTCTTCTGTGGCCCTGAGGCCATTGTGTATTTTTTTAGAAGCTTTGGATGTAGAAACCTTGAATTATATGTCTTCCTCTGATAGTTTGTTCTGTTCTTCCTTATCTGAAAGGATGGAAGTTAATACCTTTTCACCAAGAAAGTAGCCTTCTATAGTCTTATTTTCCCCTTTTGGGGGCATTTTTCCAGCCAGTTCCTTGACTTTTGAATTCTTTGCCAAGTGGAGAATATACTCTAGAGACCTGTAATTTCTCCATTTCTCCAATGTGGAACAATTAAGGGAGAGGAGTAAACTCCTCTCCTGGCCTTCACTCTGGTCTGTGAGCAACCACAAGCACTCTTTTCTGCCCAGGATCTGTGAATAGGATCCCCCTCCACAGTCACCACCAACTCTACCTCTCCAGTGCCAGTGCTCCTCCTCACCCCAGGACTGCCATTCAGGACTGATATCCAGGTCAGCTGCTTGATTCCCCTAGAGTCTTTAGGTTGAGGGCTCCAAAAGTGGATGATGCTGCCCTGGGGCCAGGGCTGGGACCAGACTCCACACCCTTCTTACCCAACTGAAAGAACTTTCTTACCCATCTTTGAAGCTTTCTTTTACATTTGTGTGTTGAGAAATCCGGAAACCACCAGCTGCTACACGTGATTCTGTGTCCTGAAGCCTGTTCCAATCCTTTCTGTGCAGTGTGGCCAAGGCTGAATAACATTCTACTCTGAGCCAAGTGAGACAGACCTTTTTTGTTGGCCTTCTAGGTTGTCTTGGGCTATAAAGCTCTTTCACTTTCCATTTTATGACTTCTGCTGCTCTAGAATTTCCTTAGAGTCATTTTTACCAGAATTTTATGGGCTATAGGAGGTGAGCAATAGCAGGTTCATTTTTCTTAACAAAAAAAAACCTTTTTAGCTGACCATTTTTAGGGGTAATTTCTCCAGTATTTTCATGCCTTGCTTACCAAGTTGTTAATTATATTTTCATTCATTTCTTACACTGCTCTCATTTATTTTCCGATTGTTTCCTCTTCCACTCATTTGATTTTCGAATTTATTTGTAGTGTCTTTGAATTTTATTTTTTAGCTCTTCTGGGAATCCTCATTGGGTTAGCATCTAAACTGCATTTTGCTTTGAGACTTTACTTGTAGATGTGTAAAATTAATTGCAATATGTTTATGTCTTGATCTTCCTTGTCATTACAGCATCCTTTTTATGATGATGTTTTTGTTATTTTTGCTTCCCCCTTTTTTTCTAGACTTTTTCTTGACTTTGGACTTTATGTTAGAATTGGGTCCTGCTTTCCTTGCAAAGTGATTGGGGCAGGGAAGGAAACTCTCTCGAGATTCAAGTTTTTAATTCCTACTATTTCTACAGTAGTTTGGGAGAGGGGCTTATATTTTAGTGCTTTCCAGGTGTTGTGATCCAGGAAGAGGTGTTCTCAATGTTCTCATGATCTTTGTTTTAGTTCTTACTCTGTAGAGCACTTGCCTCCTTCTGATTTCAAGTACCTTTCTCCACCCTGCAACTAAAACTCTGAACTGAGTCATGGAAAATGGACTTGTCAATTGACACCCAGTAGGTTTTCCACTGCAAGCACTTGCATATGCATTAATCTCTTTCTGACCATGTAATCAATTCCTTTACTGTCTTCAAATACAGAATACTCCCATTATTTTCTGCTGCTTCCAATGTCCATAACTAGTATCATTTTCTCCATACTGTGCTTCTGTCTGGTCTTTAACCCAGTTCTGCTTCATCTCTCTTTTGCCCTTCTAAGTTGTCTTGAACTGGAAAAAAATGAGTCATTCTAAATTTCTGTTAGTTATGCAAATTAGAATTAGAATTGATATGCCCTTTAAATGTTTAGAAATGTTTAGAATGTTTAGAAAAAAAGGAGACCTAGCACAAGGGAAAAGGGGCCCTTCCTTGGTAAAGAACAGAGTTCAGGACAGGGGAACAGTGACCATACCTCTCCCAGTACTAAACCACCTTGGAAGTGCCAAAACTTGCATAATGCCAGAACAAGCTCTGCAAATAGCAACAAAATAGCAAGAAAAACTCTGAAGCTTGGGATAATACCTTTGTACCCACAAGTAATCACAGCCCAACTTTTAAGGAATTATTTTTTTTTATTTTTAAAAGATTTATTTCTACTTATTTATTTTGTAGTATTGATATTTGTTTATATAGTATAAAAAAATTTATGAGCACTGTCACAAATGAAATTGTTACAAATGAATTGTTACAAATGAATTGTTACAAATTTACAAATTGTTGAAATTCAAAAACAACAAAAATAAGGGTTGCTCCCATACCACAGTAAAACACCAGAAACACTCTACATGCTTTCACTTCCCATATCATATCAGTTATAAAACCCTGTTCTTTCTCCTTTCATAAGATTTGTCCTAAAAGACCCCCTTCTCTCCTCTGACACCATCATGCCCCTGATGCAGGCTCTCATCACCTCACAGCTGGACTGTCTTAATAGCCTCCTGGGTGCTCACCCTGCCACAAGTCTCTCCCTGCTCCAATCCATCTTCCACTTTATTGTCAAATTGATCTTCCTAACATACCAGTCTGGCCATGGAACTCACCTACTCATCAAATTGTCATGGCTTCATGATACCAATAGGATGAAATATAAAATGCTCCGTGTGGCTTTTATTTATTTATTTATTTATAACAGTAAATAACTGAGACACAAATAATAGCTATGTATCCTAACTTCATAGCCCTTGATCTAATTGTCTCCACACTATTACTAAGAATTAAAGGACCCTAACATTGAGGTTGGTCTAAAGTCCTAAGCCTAACAGCTTAATTTTAGACTTGACCTTGGATGTTCCTCTACCAACATTTTATAATTTAATGGATCTGGTATTAAGCTTACAAACCTTTTGACTATAGGAAATTGCCACTAAGAGTAGGGACGTTGCAGGGAAACAATATCTCCCCAGCTTCATGCCAGTTCCAGGCAGGAGTAGATTTTCAGCTTGTATTCAGTGAGGCTTAGAGTCTGCCAGACATCAGTGAAGAAACTGAGTCAGGAGAATCCTACTTCAGTTCAGGCTATAGCCACTCTCCCACCCTTCCCATGAGATCACCTTTTTCAGTTCATACCAGCATCTCACAAGCTTACTGGCATCATGGATTGGAGGCTCAGACTGCTTTTGTTACTATCCATACCCGGAGTTAGACTCAGAAGGCCAGTCACTTAATAGTCTCACAGAATCTTAAAATAGCAAGTTCCAATAACCAGGTTTCAGATACGACTATAATTTCACATTGGCTAAGGGACATCTTTTGAGGCAAGTCTTAAGTGGCTTCCATGCATTTCTATACCTGTCCTAGTTGCTGCTTAAATAACAATCATAAAATCAAAGTTACCATTAAAACCTTAACTTTTCCATCAATGCCAAATTTTAACTGAAGTTACCTGCCTCTAGGAAACTTAGAATAAAATTCATTTTCCCAAATTAAAAATGTCTCTGGTTTAGTCTCAGTAATTAATTCAGTCAATTGTTTTAATACTAATTGCTTTTACATCACTTTGCAACATGCCCAACTTTTCTCCCCATGTCTCCCCTCCCCCCACCGCTTAATACCTTCCATTCTGATTACCACTTCCCTCAATGAGACCTCCTTTCTTTCATACCCCACCCTTCCCTTATCCCCATCTTCTCTCTTTTCTTGTAGGGCAAGATAAATTTCTGTACCCCATTACCTGTGTTTGTTATTCCCCAGTTATATGCAATAATAATTCTCAGCATTGATTTCTAGTACTTTGTATTCCCACCTTCTTTTTCTCCCTCCCTCCCTACTCATCCCCACCAAGAAGGCAAGCAATTCAATACAGGCTATATATGTGTCATTTTGCACAAGACTTCCATAATAATCATGTTGTGTAGTACTAATTATATTGCCCTCTATCCTAATTTATAGCCCCTTATTTTTTTTATTCCCTCATTTGACCTTGCCCCTTCCTAAAAGTGTTTATTTCTAGTTACTCTCCTCTCCCATTTATCCTCCCTTCTATCATTCTCTTCACCCCACTTGTCACCTCCTCTCCTACTTTCCTGTAGTATAAGATAGATTTTCATAACAAATTTAGTGAGCATGTTATTCCCTCCTTAAGCTATATGTGGAGAGAGTAGTTTCACTTTTCCCCTCTCCCATTCTCCCTTTTCTCCTCCATTAAGCAGCATTTTTATCTCTTTTATGAGTTATAACCTGTCTGATTCCATTTTTCCTTGTCTCCTCTCAATATTTTCCTCCTTCATCCCTTAATTTTTATTTTATTTATATTTTTTGTGGCTATCATCTCTTCTGATTCAACACAGCCTATACTCACTCTGTCTGTGTGTGTATGTACAATCCCTCCACCTACCCAAAGAATATAAAAAGTTTCGAGAGTTATAAATATTTTCTTTCCATGTAGGAATGTAAGCAATTCAGCTTCAGAAAGTCTTTTATGATTTCTCTTTCCTGTTTACCTTTTCACATTTCTCTTGACTTTTGTGTTTGAAAGTCAAATTTTCCATAGAGCTCTGCTCTTTTCAGCATGAATGCTTGAAAGTCCTCTATATCATTGAATGACCATTTATTCCCTTGAAGTATTATACTCATTTTTGCTAGATAGGTGATTCTTGGTTTTAATCCCAGTTCCTCTGACTTCTGAAATGTCCTATTCCAATTCCTTCTATCCCTTAATGTTGAAGCCATCAGATCCTGTGTTATCCTGATTTTATTTCCACAGTGCTCAATTTTTTTTTCCTTTTAGCTGCTTGCAGTATTTTCTCCTTGACCTCAGAACTCTGAAATTTGGCCACAATATTCCTAGGAGTTTCTCTTTTTGGGTCTCTTTCAGGAAGTGATCAGTGGATTCTTTCAATATTTATTTTGCCCTCTGTTTCTAGAATATCAGTACAATTTTCCTTGATAATTTCATGGAAGATGTTATCTAGGGTCTTTTTTTGATCACGGCTTTCATAATTTTTAAATTGTCTCTCCTGGATCTATTTTCCAAGTCAGTTGTTTTCTCAGTGAGAAGTTTTGCATTATCTTCTATGTTTTCACACTTTTGGTTTTGTTTTCTAACTGGTTGGTTTATCTCATAGTCATTCATTTCCTTGAACTTGCTTCTCTCTTTCAGAGAACTATTTTCTTCAGTGAGCTTTTGAACCTTTTCCTCCATTTGGCTAATTATGCTTTTTAATGCCTCCTTCTCCTCATTGGATTTTTGAACCACCTTTTCCAATTGAGTCAGCCTCTTTTTAAAGCTGTTACATTCCTTAGTCTTTTTTTTTTTTTTTTTTGGTTTTCCTTTAGTAATCTGCTAACTCGCTTTTCAACCTCTTCTATTACTTGAGCACAATTTAAGTTCACTTTGGAGACCCTGGAGGCAGGGATCTTAACTTCCTGTGAAAGTAAGCTTTGTTCTTTCTCATCTGAAAGGATGGGAGAAGACACCTGTTCACCAAAAAGTAACTTTCTATGATCTTATTTTTTCCCTTTTTTTTTTTCCAGCCAGTTACTTGACTTCTGAATCCTTTGCCAAGAGATTAGATTCAGCTACTCGGTTCCCCTGGGTTTTGGGTGTGGGTGGGGCTGTCACTCAGGGATGAGATTTAAATGAGCTGCTTTCTACCTCCAGAGGCTTTAAATTGAGCTGCTTGATCAATGGATCCAGGTTGCTTCCTGCCCTCTGTAGCTGCCTCCAGTGTGCTGCCTCAGCCTCTGCTATTGCCTGAGGCTATTGCTGGAGAAACCCACATGCCCTCTCGCTCAGCTGGAGATGTCTTCCCCCACTGACATTTAGAGTTTTCTTTGTTGCTTGTGAGTTGAGATATCTGGGACTTTCCCTGCTAGGAACTCTGCCCTGGATGTCTGTTCAAGTCTTGTTCCTCCTAGTGCCATGTGACAAGGGTTGTACTCTGCTCAACCTCCTGTGAGAGAGACCTCTCCTGTCATTCTCCCAAGTTACATTTGGCTGGAAACCTCTTTTGCTCTGTTGTCCTGTGACTTTTGCTGCTCTAGACTTTGTTGAAAGTCGTTTTTTACAGGTATTTTGTAGTCTGTGAGGGAAGTGCTAGAGTATATGCATCTTTCTACTCCTCCATCTTGGCTCTGCCCCTATTTATTTATTTTCCACTTGATGGTACTTTATTTTTTCCTATCACATACAAAAGTAGTTTTCAATATTCACTTTTACAAGATGTTGAATTCTGTTTTTTTCTTTCGTCTCTCCCCTTCCCACTCCCCAAGACAGCATGCAATCTGATATAAGCTATAATGTACAATCTTATTGAACATGTCTACCTTAATTCTGTTGTAAAACAAGAATCAGAACAAAAAGGAAAAACCATGAGAAAGGAAAACAACAACAACAACAAAAGAGAAAACCGTATGCCTCAACCTGCATTCAGACTCCATATTTCTCTCTCTGGATGTGGATAACATGTTTCATCATGGATCTTTTGGAATTGTCTTAGATCCTTGCATTCCTGAGAAGAGTTGAGTCTATCAGGGTTAGTCGTTTAATAGTGTGGCTGTTACTGAGCACAATGGTTGTGAAACCTAAATCTTCACCCTAATTTGAACAGAAGCAACAGTGTACACACTAAATAAATGAGAATAAACTGGGTCTTACATGTTGGAGATATATCATAGAAACTGATCCAATGTTTTGTTTCGTTTTGTTTTTCAGAATGGGGAAGTGGGAAATAGGAAGGAATGTAAGCACTTACTTTTTTGATGAATTGTCCATTATATCTTTTGTGAGTTTCACCATAAGGCTAACTATGGTGAAAATGTCCCAGTTCTTCTCTGAGAGGCAATGTGGTATTGTGCAAAGAATCTTCATTTATGTCAACTGGCCCTCTTTCAGATTGAGTTTATTTACCTTTTGAATTTGGCTGTCCTATTTGTAGTTTTCGAGGAGGCAAGTACAATATTTAGAGTATTGCATTTGGAAACTGGAATATTTTAGTTCAATTCAAGCCTGAGACACTTGCTGACTGTATTTTCCTTAGGTAGATTTTCCTCGGGTCTAACTCTTTGTGATCCAATTTGGGATTTTCTTGACAAAGATACTGGAGTAGTTTGCTTTTTCCTTTTCCCACTCATTTTACAGATGAGGAACACAGATAAACAAGGTCAAGTGACTTCCTGAGGGTTTCTTAGCTAGTAAGCGTCTGAAGCTACACCTGAACTCAAGAAAAGAAAATCTAACTGATTCCAAATTCAGTGTTCTATCCACATTATCACCTAGCTGACATACTAGCAGTGTAAGCCTGGACAAAGCATCTAACAGCAACTTGCCTCAGTTTTCCCAGGGTAAAATAGAGTTAACAAGAGAACCCAGGATTTTTAAGGTACCTGGAAAATAGTAGGTACTGTGAAATTTTAGCTATTATTATTTTTAACATTTCAATTTATTTATTCTTTGTTTTCAACATTCTTTTCTGCAAGATTTTCCATTCTAAATTTTTTCCACACTTTCCCCTCCCCCTACCACAAGTTGGCATAACTCTCATTACCCCTTTTCTCAGTCTGCCTTCCCTTTTGTTATCACCCCCTGTTATATCCTTCTCTTTTGCTTTCTTGAAGGGCAAGGTAAATTTCTGCACATCATTACCTGTATATCTTATTTCCCAGGTGTATTAAAAGCAATTTTTAACACTTATTTTTAGAACTTTGAAATTCACATCCTCTCCCTTCTTTTCTCCCTACCCATTCCCATTGAGAAGACAAGTAATTCAATATATTTTATACATGTGTACTTATGCAAAACACTTCTATAACATTAATATTGTGATGCACTAACTATATTTTCCTCCACTCTATCCATCTTCTCACTTATTTTTTCTCCTTTGAACCTATTTCTTTTTGTGAGTGTTTACTTCTGAATAGCACATCCCACAATCTGCAGTTCCTTCTGTCATACATCCTCCTTATCCTCTTCCCACTTACTTTCCTGTAGAGTGATACCCAACTGTCCTCACCTTAAAAAAATCTGAGAAGAGTACAGTTCACTCATTCCTTCTCGCTTCCCCATTCTTCCATTTCTTTGTGAAACCTTTTTCTTTCCTCTTTTATGTGAGATAATTTATCACATTCCATTTTCTATTTCTCCTATACCCAATATATTCCTTTCTCATCCATTAATTTTACTTTTAGATATCATCTCTTCATATTAATCTCATCAAGTGTCATCTGTCTGTCTATCTATCTATCTATCTATCTATCTATCTATCTATCTATCTATCTATCTATCTATCTACCTGTCTATCTATCTCTCTATCTATAGGTTTCCTCCAACTACCCTAATACTGAGAAAAGTCTCTTGAGTTACAAATATCATCTTTTCATGTAGGAATATAGACAGTTCAACTTTAATAAGTCTTTAATGATTTGTTTCCTGTTTACCTTTCATACTTCTCTTGATTCTGGTATCTGAAAGTCAAATTTTCTGTTCAGCTCTGGTCTTTCCATCAATAGTGCTTGAAAGTTTTTTATTTCATTGACTATTCATTTTTTTCCCTTAAGAATTATACCCAGTTTTGCTGGGTAAGTGATTCTTGGTTTTCATCCTGGCCCCCTGACCTCTATAATATCATATTCCAAGTCCTTCCATTCTTTAATGAAGAAGGTGTTAGATCTTGTGCTGTTCTGATTCTATTTCCACAATACTTGAATTGTTTCTTTCTGGCTCTGTGTAATATTTTCTCCTTGACCTGAGAACTCTGGAATTTGACCACAATATACTTAGGAGTTTTCCTTTTGTGATCTCTTTCAAAAGGCAAACAGTGAATTCTTTTAATTATTTTCTTTTTTTTTTTGGATACATAAAGAAATTTTCCCCCCTGTTCAATACATTTTCATTTTAGTCATGCTGTGTAGAAGAACTAAAATAAATGGGAGAAATCATATAACAAACTAAAATATTAAACACAACAGAAAAAATGATCTGCTACATTCTGTGATTGAATTTCATAGTTCTTGCTCTGGATACGGAAGGCATTTTGCCTTAGAACATAGTTGGGATTTTTTTTTTTTTTTATAAGTCCTTGCATTGTTATGAAGGTCTAAGGACACCAGAAAAAACTCTCCCACACTGTAGTCATTGCTGTGCACAAAGTTCTCCTGGTCCTGCTCCTTTCACTCAGGATCAGATCATATAAGTCTTTCTAGGCCTCTTTGAAATCTTCTTGTTCATCATTTCTTACAGCGCAATAGTATTCCATTACATTCATATAACATAATTTATTCAGTCATTCTCCAATTGATGGGCATCCCCTTGATTTCCAGTTCTTGGTCACTACAAAGAATGCTGCTATAAATATTTTTGTACCTGTGAGACCTTTTCCCATTTTTACGATCTCTTGGGAATACAGTCCTAGAAGCGATATTGCTGGGTCAAAGGGTATGCACATTTCTGTAGCCCTTTGGGCATAGTTCCAAACTGCTCTCCAGAATGACTGGATGAGCTTACAACTCCACTAAAAATGAATTAATGCTCCAACTCTCCCAACATTCTCTCCAACATTTATCATTTTCCTTTTCTGTCATGTTTGCCAATCTGATAAGTGTGATGTCATATCTCAGAGTTGTTTTCATTTGCATCTGTCTAATAAAAAGCGATTTAGAGCCTTTTTCATATAATTATAGGTATCTTTTATTGCTTGCTCTGAAAATTTTCTGTTCATATCCTTTGACCATTTTTCAGTTGGAGAATGACTTGGGTTGTTGTATATTTGAGCCAGTTCTTTATATATTCTAGAAATGAGGCCTTATCCCTGAGTTTAGCTGTAAAAATTCTTTCCCAATATACTACATCTCTCTGACTTTTGGTTGCATTGGGTTTAGTTGTGCAAAAACTTTTCAGTTTAATGTAACCAAAATTATCCATCTTGTACATTATAATGCTTTCTATATCTTCTTTAGTCAAAATTTCTTCCCTTCATCATAAATCTCATAAATACACCTTTCCTTGCTCCTCCAGATTTTCCGTGGTATCAATCTTTATACCTAGATCATGTACTGATTTGGACTTTATTCTTGTGTATGGTGTCAGGCATGGACCTATGCCTAGCTTCCACCACACTGTTATCCAGTTTTCCAATTAATTTTTGTCAAACAATGAGTTCTTATCCAGGAAGCTGGGGTCCTTGGTTTTATCAAACGGGAGATTGTTATATTCACTGCCTACGGTGCCTTGAGTACGTAGTTTATTGCACTTGTCCACCCTTCTGTTTCTTAGACAGTACAAAATGGCTTTGATCATTGCTGCTTTATAATATAATTTGAAATCTGGTAGCCCTAGGTCACCTACCCTAGCATTTCTTTTCTTTAGTCCCTTTGATATTCTGGACCTTTCGTTCTTCCAGATGAATTTTGATATTATTTTACCCAGTTCTACAAAATAATTTTCTGATAGTTTAATTAGTATGGCACTAAATAAGTAAATTAATTTAGGTTGGCTTGTCATATTTATTACATTGGTTCAGCCTACCCATGAGCAACTGTTATTTTTACACTTACCTGGATCTGACTTTATGTGTGCAAAAAGTGTCTTGTAATTTTGTTCATATGGTTCCTTAGTTTGTTTTGGCAGGTAAAAACTCCCAAATATTTTGTAGTGTCTACTCTAACTTTAAATGGGATTTCTTTTTCTATCTCTTGATGTTGGACTTTGTTACTAATACATAGAAATGCAGAAGATTTGTGTGGGTTTATTTTGTAACATGCGACTTTGCCAAAGTTGTTTATTATTTCAAGTATTATTTTTACTTGAATTTCTGGGATTCTCTAAGCATATAATCACATCATATGCAAAGAGTGACAACTTAGTTTCTTCCTTGCCATCTCTTATTCCTTCAATTTCTTTGTTTTGTCTAATTGCTACAGCTAACATTTCTAGTACTGTATTGAATAATAGTGGTGATAATGGACATCCTTTTCTCACCCATGATCTACTGAAAATGCATCTAGCTTATCTCCATTGTTTAGAATGCTTGCTGAACGTTTTAGGTAGATACTGCTTATTTTATTTTATGGAAAGTTCCCTTTATTCCTATGTTCTCCAGTGCTTTTAATAGGAATAGGTGTTTTATTTTGTCGAAAGCTTTTTTCTGCATCTATTGAGATAATCATGTAGTTTCTGTTAGTTTTATTATTGATATGATGGATAATGCTATTAGTTTTCCTAATATTGAACCCTGCATTCCTGGTATGAATCCTACCTGATCATAATGTATCATTCTCGTGATAAGATGCTGTATTCGTTTTGCTAAAATCTTATCTAAAATTTTTGTATCAATATTCATTAGAGAAATTGGTCTATAATTTTCTTTCTCTGTTTTGTCTCTTCCTGGTTTAGGAATCAAAATTATATTTATAGCATAGAAAGAATTTGGGAGGCCTCCTTTTACCCAATTTTCAAAAATAGTCTATATAGCATTGGCATTAACTGTTTTTGAATGTTTGATAGAATTCACTTGTAAATTCTTCTGGCTGTGGAGATTTTTTCCTTGGGAGTCCAGTGAGGGCTTGTTCAATTTCTTTTTCTGAGATGGGGTTGTTTTAGTATTCAACTTCCTCTTTTGTCAATCTGGGCAATTTGTATTTTTCAAATTGCTCATCTATCTCTTTTAGATTGTCGAATGTATGGGCATATATTTGGACAAAGTAATTTCTGATTATTGTTTTAGTTTACTCCTTGTTGGAGGTGAGTTCACCCCATCCATTTTTGGCATTAGTAGTTTGATTTTCTTCTTCCTTTTAAAATTAAATTGACCAAAGATTTATCAATTTTGTTAGTTTTTTTCATAAAACCAACTGTTGGTTTTATTAATTAGTTCAATAATTTTCTTAATTTCAATTTTATTAATCTCTCCTTTGGTTTTCAGTATTTCTAATTTAGTATTTATTTCGGAATTTTGAATTTGTTCTTTTTCTAGCTTTTTCAGCTTGATCTCCTCTTTCTCTATTTTATTTATGTAGGCATTCAAAGATATAAAACTTCCCCTAAAAAATGCTTTTGCAATATCGCATGAAATTAGGCACGTCTCATAATTGTTATTCTCCTGAATGAAGTTGTTGATTGTTTCAATGAGTTCTTCCTTAACCCACTTCTTCTTTAGGATAGCATTATTTATTTTGCAATTGATTGTTGGGTTATATTTCCATGTTTTTATTACATATAAATTTTATTGCATTATGATACGAGAAGGATGCATTGACAATTTGTGCCTTTCCCCAATGGATTTTGGGGTTTTACACCCTAGCGCATGGTCAAGTTTGCATATGTGCCACGTGCTGCACAGAAAAAAGTATATTCCTTTCTATTCACATTCACTTTTCTCCAGAGATTTATCATATATACGTTATCCAGAGTTGTATTTACCTCGTTTCTTGTTTATTTTGAGGATAGATTTATCAAGTTCAGGAAGGGGGAGGTTGAAGTGCCCCACTAGAATAGTTTTGCTCTCAATTTCTTCCTTTGACTCCCACAAACACTCCTCTAAAGAATTTGGATGCTATACCACGTGGAGCATACATGTTCAGTAATGGTATTGCTTCATTGTCTATGGTGGCTTTTATTTTTTTTAAATTTATTTATTTAACTTTTTACATTCATTTTCACAAAATTTTGGGTTCCAAATTTTCTCCCTATTTGTCCCCTCCCCCACCCCAGTACACCCACCATTCTAATTTTCCCTATCACCAATATGCCCTCTCTTCTATCCTCCCTCCCTTCCTTTGTCCCTATCTTGTCTTTTGTCCTGTAGGGCCAGATGAGTTTCTATTCCTCATAGACTATATTTCTTATTTCCTAGTAGCAACAACAATACTCGACAGCTGTTCCTAAAACTTTGAGTTCCAAATTCTCCCCATCCCTCCTTCCCCACCCATTTCCTTTGGGAAGGCAAGCAATTCAATGTAAGTCATATCTGTGTAGTTTTGCAAATGACTTCGATAATAGCCATGTTGTGTAACATTAATTGTATTTCCCTCCATTCTCTCCTGCACCCCATTTTTCTATTCTGTATTTTGATCCCGTCCCTCCCCAAGAGTGTTGACTTCAAATGGTTCCCTCCTCCCATTGCCCTCCCTTCCACATCTCCCTCACCCTTCTTATCTCTTTCTCCCCCACTTTCCTGTATTGTAAGATAGGTTTCCATACCAAAATGAGTGTGCATTTTATTCCTTCCTTTAGTCGAATGTGATGAGGGTAAACTTCACATTTTTTTCTCAGCTCTCCTCTTTTTCCCTCCACTAAAAAGTCTCCTACTTGCCTCTTGAATGAGATAATTTACCCCATTCCACTTCACCCTCTTTCCTCTCACTACATTTCTCTCTCACCATTTACCTTAATTTCTTTTTAGATATGGTCCCATCCTATTCAATTCACTCTGTGCTCTCTGTCTCTGTATGTGCGTGCACACGTCTACATGTGTGCATGCATGTGTGCATGTGCGTGTGTATGTGCGTATGTGTGTGTGTGGTCCCACCAACTAACCAGATACTGAAAAGATTTAGGAGTTACAAATATTGTCTGTAGGAATGTAAACAGTTCACCTTTGGTAAGTCCCTCATGACTTCTCTTTGCTGTTTACTTTTTCATGCTTCTTCTCATTCTTCTGTTTCAAAGTCAAATTTTCTTTTCAGCTCTGGTCTTTTCATAAAGAATGCTTGAAAGTCCTCTATTTCATTGAAAGACCATTTTTTCCCCTGAAGTATTATACTCGGTTTTGCTGGGTAGGTGATTCTGGGTTTTATTCCTACTTCCTTTGACTTCAGGAATATCCTATTCCACACCCATCAATCCCTTAACGTAGAAGCTGCTAGATCTTGTGTTATCCTGATTGTATTTCCACAATACTGGAATTGTTTCTTTCTAGCTGCTTGGAATATTTTCTCCTTGACCTGGGAATTCTGGAATTTGGCCACAATGTTCCTAGGAGTTTCTCTTTCTGGATTTCTTTCAGGCACTGATTGATGGATTCCTTCAATACTTATTTTGCCCTCTGGTTCTAGAATCTCAGGGCAGTTTTCCTTGATAATTTCATGAAAGATGATGTCTAGGCTCTTTTTGTGATCATGGCTTTCAGGTAGTCCCATAACTTTTAAGTTGTCTATCCTGCATCTATTTTCCAGGTCGGTTGTTTTTCCAATGAGATATTTCACATTCTCTTCCATTTTTTCATTCTTTTGGGGTTTTTTTTTGTGATTTCTTGATTTCTCAGAAGGTCATTAGCCTCCATCTGTTCCATTCTAATGCTGAGAGATCTATTTTCTTCAGTGAGCTTTTGAACCTCTTTTTCCATTTGACTAATTCTGCTTTTAATAGTATTCTTCTCCTCATTGGCTTTTTGAACTTCTTTTGCCAATTGAGTAAGCCTATTTTTCAAGGTGTTATTTTCTTCAGCATTTCTTTGGGTCTCCTTTAGCAAGGTATTGACCTGTTTTTCATGCTTTTCTTGCATCTCTCTCATTTCTCTTCCCAGTTTTACTTCCACCTGTCTACCTTGAATTTCAAATTCCTTTTTGAGCTCTTCCATTGCCGGAGGCCACCAGACATCCACCTGGGATGTCTGGGATACAGAGGCCCCAACCTCCACGTCTTTCCCTGATGGTAAGAATTGTTCCTCGTCATTAGAATTGAAAGGTGGGAACATCTGTCCCCTAAGAAAATAGCTTTCTATGGTCTTATTTTTCCCTTTTCTGGGAATTTTCCGAGCCAGTTACTTGACTTCTGAGATTCCTCTCCACCCTTTCCTAGATCCTCCCAGCTAGTACTTGGGTTCTGAGATTCAAATGCTGCTCCCCAGCCTCAGGGCTTTCTTTGGCGGGCACAGCTGCTCTTCAATGTGAGTTTAAGTTCTGGTGCTTGGGTGGGGCCAGGGTTGCCTCCCAGGCTCAGTTCCCTCAGGGGGGTTATGCAGAGGCCTTCAGTAATGGCCCTGAGCTTCTGTCTGCTCCTGGAGTTCTGGCCCACCACTGCCTCTGCTGCCGCTTCTGCTGCTGCCTCCTGAGAGGGCCTGTGGCACGGAGACACCCCACTCCCCTCTTGGTCAGCCCCAAGTCTCTCTCACTGACCTGTAGTGCCTGTGGGTGGAGGGACCTTCGCGGCTGCCGGAGATTTTGTCCCTGAAGCCTGCTCAGATCCACTTCTCTGGGGCCGCGCAGCCAGGGCAGCACAGGATTAGGCTCTGCTGTCTGGTGCATGACGGATACCTGGGGATGGCTTTCCAGGGCTCTCTGGAATGGAAATCTCTTCCACTGTGTCTCTGTGTGGCTTGTAGTGCTCCAGGATTTGTGGGGAGTTCTTTTTACAGGAAATTTATGGGCTGTGGTTTTGGAGCTAGCATACGTGAGTCTTTCTGCTCCACCATTTGGCTCCTCCTCTATGGTGCCTTTTAGCAGGATATAGTTTCCTTCCTTATCTCTTTTGATTTAATCTGTTTCTGGTTTTCCTTTGTCTGAGATTCAGATTGCTACTCCTTCTTTTCTTACCTCACCTGAAGCACTATATATTTTGCTCCAACCTTTTACCTTCATCCTGTGTGTATCCCCCCATTTCAAATGTGTTTCTTGTAAACAACATATTTTCGGATTATGGCTTTTAATCTATTCTGCTATCCGTCCTGTTACAATCCCTTCAATACTTAAATCATATTTTTATCATCACATCATTTATTTTATACCTGTTCCCTCTATGTGTATTCTTTTTTATTTCATAATAGATGTACAATTCTCAAGATTAATAGGTATCATCTTCCCTTATAGGGAGGTTAAACAGTTTGCCCAAATTGGGTAACTAGTTTTTGTCTTCCACCCACCCCATTTACCGTTTTGTTTCTCTCTTCAGTCTTGTGTTTGAAGATTGAATTTTCTATTAAGTTCTGGTGTTTTTGTCAGGAAGGTCTGGAAATCCTTTGTTTCATTGAATGACTATCTCCTTGCCTGATATATTATGCTGAACTTTGCTGGGTAGTTGATCTTTGATTGTAGTCCCAGATCCTTTGCCTTATGGAATATAGGACTCCAATTCCTGTAGTCTTTTAATGTAGATACTGTAAGGTCCTGTGTGACCCTGACTGTAGCTTCTCGATATTTGAATGGTTTCTTTCTGCCTCCCTGTATTATTTTCTCTTTCATTTGATAGTTCTGTTATTTGACAACAATATTTCTTGGGGTTTTGAGTTTGGGATCCCTTTCAATAAGTGAATGATGGAGTCTTTTGATGACTATTTTACCCTCTGGACTTAGCATATCTGGGCAGTGTTCCTTGATGATATCCTGGAAGGTATGGTCTAGACTCTTTTTTTAGCTTTCTGGCAGGCCAATAGTTCTTAAATTTTCTCTCCTGGATCTATTTTCCAAATAAATTGCTTTTCCAATTAGATATTTTGCATTTTCTGCTATCTTTTCATTCTTTAGATTTTGTTTGACTGATTCTTGCTTTCTCATAGAATCATTAGTTTCTTCTTGCACAATTCTAATTTTTATCACATTGTTTCCTTCAGTTAACTTTTGCATCTCTTTTTCCATCTGTCCAATTTTTCCTTTTAAGGAGTTGTTTTTTCCAGGTAATTTTTGTAGTTCCTTTGTCATTTGTCAAATTTTCCCGGTTAGGTTTTGTGCTTCCTTTTTCATTTGTTCAATTTTCCTTTTTAAAGAGATGTTCTCATTAGTGAATTCTTTGTTTTTTCATATGGTTAAACTCGTTTGCAGCTTTTTCTTCCAGTTCCTTCTTCAGCTGTTCCAAGAGGGCTGTTTGTGCATGCAAGCAGCTCATAGTCCCTTCTGAAGTTTCTGATGGAAGTACAGTCTCACTACTCACCTCTCTGGTATTTCTGTTTTGGTTTTTGTCCCCATAGAAAGATTCTATGGTTTTTTTTTTACCTTTGTTTTGCTTTTTCCTGCTTGTCATGTTGATTGTGTATTGTGGCTTCTGGTTCTTTCAGTTAGAGGCTACATAACTTGATGTTGAGCTGACTGGTGTGAAAATACTAAGGGCAAGTGTCTTTTTGTTTTGTGTTTCCCTGATCAGCCCTGGGGCTAGTTTATTAAGCTTGGAGGAGAGGTGGTCTGGTCAAGGGAGTTACTCAGTTGAGCTGAGGCAAAGGCAACATCAGGGGTTGGTGATCCCAGCTGCCCTATTGTTTTCCCATTTCCCCTGGAGTTCTGAGGCATGTCTGTATTCTAGCGCAAGTTTCCACCCCTCCGGGGGCTCCTCCCCTAGTACCTAGCCTCCCCTGAGTCCTAATGCGAGTTTCCACTGCACTGGGGCCCCTCTCCTTCCGGTTCACCTCTGCCACAGTAGGAGCAATCCCCCTTAGCTATTTTCCTAGCCTCAGGTGTTATGAAACCATTTTTCCCCTCAGATGTTCCCACCAATCCATGATTTTTCTGGTGAAATGTTTTATGGTTCTTTTGAGGTAAACAAGTGGGGAGCAGAGAGTATTTACTGATCACTTTGCCATCCTGGCCCCTGGAAGTTCAATTAGGTGACTCACAAACGTTTAATCTTCAGGCTGAAATTCTCAGGAGCTGCTGCGGCTGATATCTGGGACTCAGTGGCTGTCACTCTCTCAGTTCTTTTGGTCACTTGCCCTGGGCTGCTGCTCAACCTTTCTGCATGCTGCTGTCTCCCTGGGGCCCTCCTGCTCTGATGTGCTGGATGGGGCCTGTGCTGTGCTCTGTGGGCTCACCCTCGAGGAACAAATCCTTCTTGTCGACCTTCCAGTCTGTCCTGGGCTATGAATTTGCCACAGTCCTTCTCGTATTGGATTCTGCACCTCCAAAATTTGGTCAAATTCTCTTTTTAGAGGTATCTGAAGGAGTTTGTCTAAGAGCTTAAGTGAGTTGTTGCTCTCACGCTGCCATCTTGGCTCTGCCCCTCCCCCCCCAATTACTATTTTACCCTCTGGTTCTAGAATAACAGGGAACTTTTTCTTGATAATTTCTTGAAAGATGAAATTTAGGTTCTCTTTTTGATCATGACTTTCAGATAGTCCATTTTTTTTTTAAATTATCTTCTCCTCTGGATCCATTTTTCAGGTCAGTGTTCTATTTTCTTTTATATTTTGTTTTGTTTATTTACTATGAGATATTTCACATTGTCTTGTTCTTTTTTTCGTTCTTTTAGTTCTGTTTTATAATTTCCTGATATCTGATAAAATCATTAACTTTCGTTTGCTTCATTTTAATTTTGAATGAATCATTTTCTTCAGTGAGCTTTAGGACCCTCTTTTCCATTTGGCCAATCCTGCTTTTTAAGGTATTCTTCTCATTAGATTTTTGGACCTCCTTTGTCATTTATGTTAGTCTATTTTTAAGGTGTTAATTTCTTTGGTGTTTTTAGAGGGTTTCCTTTAGCAAGCTGCTGACTCCCTTTTCACAATTTTCTTGCATCACTCTCATTTCTCTTCCCAATTTTTCCTTTTCTTTTCTTAATTGACTTTCAAAACCTTATTTCATTCTTCTGTGGTCTGTGAACAATTCATATTTTCCTTGGAAGGTTTGGATATAGAAGCTTTGACTTTGTTATTTTCTTTTGGTAGGTTTTGATTTTCGTTGCTACCAAACCAAGATTTTATAGTCTGAGTTATTTTTTTTATGCTACTTGCTCATGTTTCCAGCCAAATACTTGATTTTTTAACTCTTTGCCAAGGTACCATTCTGCTTCCCCTGAAATGGCATGTGTGTAGGTGTGGGTGTAATGTCCCAGGCTTCAGGGACTTTATGTCAGTCACTTGATCCCCCTCTTCTGTGGGAGCAGAGGTCCAGAAGCAGCCTCTGCTGCTGCTGCTGCAAATGTTGGGTTTGTTGTTGTTTCTGCTGCTGCCACTTCCACCCTTACCACCTTGGAACTGGGGCCAGAGATAGCCAGTCCAATCTGCTCTTTCACTTAGGGCCCACAGAAATTTCCCAGTGACTTTGGAAATTGTAGGTTTGGAAATCTGAAAGTTGCCACAGATGTCAATGATTCAGTTTCCTGAGGCCTGCTCCAAACTGTGTGCCAGTGTGGCCCACAATGGACTTTTCTCTGCTCCCAGCACTGTGTGAAAGACCCTTCCTGTTAACTTTCCAGGTTGTCTTGGACTGACCATCTGTTTCTCTCTGTCATTTTGTGGGTTCTGTAGCTACAGAATTGGTTTAGAGTTGGTTTTTACAGGTATTTGTAAGGCTTTGGGAGAAAGCTCAGTAAAGTCCCTACTTTTACCCCACCATCTGGGCTCTGCCAAGGAATTATTTCCTTCATTGAACTTTTGTACTTCTTTTTCCATTTAACCAACTATACTTTTAATTAGTTCTGTTTAGTTATTTTTTATGTCATTTTTTCTCTTACATTTCTTGGATCATCAAGCTGTTAACTCTTTTCCTGATGATTTTCTTGCATCATTCTCATTTCTCTTCGAATATTTTCCCTCTATTTCTTTTGCTTGATTTTAAAAGTCCTTTTCGAGCTCTTCCATTGCCTCAGGCAAATTCACATTTTTATTTGGAGCTTTGGAAGCAGAAATTTTGACTTTGTTGTCTTCTGAGTGTATGTTTTGATCTTCCTTGTGACCATTGTAATGTTATAACTCAGGATTTATTTTTTGTTGTTGTTTGCTCATTTTTCATCCTTGTTCTTGACTTTTAACTCTGTCCTTAAGTGGGACTCTGTTTCCTAAGTGGAGAAGGCCCTGTCCCAAGCTTCAGGTTGTTATTTTGCAGCTTTTTTTGAAAAGGTAATTCTGGGGACCTGTAAGCTTTTAGTTCTTCCAAGGTGGTATGATCTAGGGAAAGGTGCATTTAGTACCCTCCTGTGCTGTGGACTGATTTCTAAGTGACCCCCTGGACCTGTAACCAGGGTCCCTTCTTCCTTGACACAGCAGACTCTGCTGTTCTGGTTGTCCTCCTCACAGTTGAATAAGACCTGAATTTGTGACCCAGATCTATACAATAGATATACAATACAATACAACACAAGTTGTACAATAGAATCCTGCTCCTGATGTCCACTAAAGGACTTCTTAAAAACTTTTGACACATTGTCTAATCACCTTCTTTTTCTATGTGCTGAGGCATCTAGAATCTATAGCTGCAGCTACTGATTCAATCATCCTGAGGCCTGCTTCTGCTTTCCTGGGTCTTGGTCTCTGTTAGTGTGGCCTGGGATTGATTGTGCTCCTCTCTCACCCTAGTGCAACAGATCTTTCCTGTCAATCTGCTAAGTTGTCTTAGACTGGAAAACGGTTTCACTCCATGTTTTTGTGGGTTTTGCTGCTGTATAATTACTTTAGAGTCATTATTTATTTGGGTGAGTCACCGTTATTTGAGTGAGCTCAGGCTTTTCCCTGCCTTTGCTTAACCATCTTAGTTTCACTTCAGTTTTCTTAAATATTATTACCTTTCTTTTAAAATTAGCATTTCCTCCTTTCCAATTAAATTTGCTCCCAGATAAGAAATACTAGGATTTTTAAAACTTAGAATACATATCTCCAACTTTTCTTTTTGGTGAATAGTTGCATTTCATCTCCCCACTCTTCCAGCTACTAGTGACCCAGCTCTACAAAACACAAACATACACATACACACATGCAAAGTACCTCCTACTTTGTTTTGTATGTAACTATATACTTCCACAGCATCTTTCTCAGTGAAATTAGAGTTAAATGACAATTTTTCCTTTTGTCTTTGTATACTTATCAACTGGAACATAGTCAACCCTTATTAATACTTGTTGATTGATGAAGAATGTAGGAGCAATGGAGTGATAGGAGGAGAGAAAGAGAGAGGGAGAGAGAAGGAGAGAAATGGCCAGTTGTAATTTAATGCTACTAATGATATATTTAAATGCAATAGAGGGATAGGACTGCTAATGTTATATGCTTCCCTTTACCATTGTGAAAGTCAACAAACTCTAGATAGAGTGATGTAGTTAAATGGAGGTATAATTTGTCCTTAATTAATTATGCCAAGTGAAGCTATTAAATCTATTAGCAATTTCTAATCTACTGGTTGAGGTACCACTGTGGTGTTATATGTTAGATTAAATAAGCTTCATATTAAAGGACAAGAGGACCTCAGGACTGGGCTTATAGCTATTCAGTCATTTATTTCAGTTATATTTACTAGATAACCTCCCATTCATCACCCATAGGTTTAAACAGCAAAAAATTATTGGAACTCAGTAGAGATTACAACTATTCCTGGAAAGGTCAAAATTACACAAATGGATTCTGAATGTAGTGTTAAGCTTGAGTGGACAAGATCATGATTCAACTTACGAATTCCAAAATGTAAACCAAGCTAAAATTTAAGTATTTAAGCTATCCTCTTTACTGTAGAAAAAGGAATAACTTCCAGTAGTGAAATACCCTTGGGCTTTATTGGTATTCAGTAAAAGTAGATGCTATTGATGTAGGAGGTTAATGTCTGTCACAGTCTGGATATTTTGCAATGACTTTCTTCACAGCGTGTTTATTTTTAAAATAAAAAGGTCTTTATAGTTAGTGGAAGTTTAATGAGGATTACAACTGACTCAGCAGATGCTTACAGCAGGCATTTAAGTAATACATTAAGGTATGTATTTTGCAACAAGAGTGAGTACAGCAGCTAGACATACTACAGTTTCAGTTATATTTAATGGAAATCACAGGGTTTTTTTTCTAATTTCCATTAATGAAAAGATAAGAAAGAATATTTAATTTGACCATTTTCAAAGTAGTTGAAAGCTTTTAAGTATATGTAATGCATCAAGAAAGGCAGTTTAGTGTAGTAGAGAAGTGAGGTTGAAGCCATGAAGACCACATTCAAGTCCTTTGTTTCTCACATTTGACCTTGGGTAACTCACTTAATCTTTTAGAACACTAGGCTGCTTTCTCACACTACAAGTTAAAGAAGGGGCAGAGTTGTTTTTGTAGAGATAGTTTCCTCACTTTGACTGTCCTCATATCAAATAAATCAGTACAATCCCTGTAGTAAATGGTAGTTACCCCTTTAATGATACCATTCAATTTGTTCTCTAAACCTGTTACTGCAGCAATATCACTTTGATACCTGCAACCTAACATGGCCTTGTTATTTCCATACAAATTGGGATCCCAATGATAATCTTTGTTTTCAACTAGTAATGACAGTTTTGTTTAAATGTTCTCTTACATGCTGTATTCCTGAAAAGAATGAAAGCAAGTTTAAAAAATTGCAATGTATCTGAAGTGACAAGAAGTTCAATTCCTGTGAGAAGATTTGAAAGTGGAAGAATTTCATATATATAGCCTGGTGTGAATTGCTTCTGATATAGTATCCTGTTCTAATAATAATAAATGTTTAATCTAGAAAATAATACAGTGACCCTTGGGGAACAGCATAGCTTCATCATCATGAAGGGGTTTCACTAGATTGGTTTTACATTTACTTCTTTTGGACAAGGTTGCCAAAAAACATTGAGGAGAATGTCATCAATTTTTCCTGTTTATATTGTGGGGAACTCGGAAAAGTGTAGGTTAGATTTTAGTGTAATTAAACTTTGTAATGACTTATTCCATTGGTTGATCAATAATTGTTTAATGCCCACTGAAAAGTACTCTATTGTGAAATTCCCTCAGCATCTGCCTTTATGTCACATGCTGGTCATTCAACAATGTTTTCAGTGATTTTGACAAGGCCATAAACAGCTTAATTATCAAATGTATGCATTATATATGTTGGAAGGAATAGATAAAATAATGAGTAAGGATACAAAAGTAGCTCCCAATTCACTTAATTATTCTTATCATCTAACCCATGTCTTGTATACTAGGATGGTTAGCTTATGATATAAACAGCTAGTAACCCCATTAAAAATGAAATTATTCTCCTAATTTCTCAGCACGTGGAACTGGCAGTGTCCTTTTAGATCATTTGCCTTATTTTACATGATGCTTCTTCACACAATCTAAATTAAAACCAAATGAGCAGATTTGTCTTTACTCTAATCCAGTCTTCTACCTCCAGCCTCCAAGTCTTTAACAGTCTGTGCTTTCTCTTGTCTACATTCCACCCTCTTATTACCTCCACTTTTACTATTTCTACTGTTCTTCAAGTCTCAGTTCACACGTTCCCTTCATGACCGTATCAGCTGGCATTAGAGCCATTATTAGGAGTTGAAGAAAAGTTCAATATGGGATAGTAGCCCTCTAAAGATCCCAGAAAGGAAGATATATCATGCTTATGGGAAACTCCTTGAAGATGTCACAGAAGGGAGAAAATACTTTCAGTAACCAGGAGCTATGAATTGCCTCTTTGTCACATAGACTTTTTAATTTCACCCTACCTTCCCACAGACTTTACATATTCTGTGTCAGAATGTGTAATAGACTTTTGGGGGGATTTTCCCCATCTTTTTTCTGTATTACCCTAATAAAAGCTATTTAAACCTGGCTCACTGAAGAATATTCAATTTATAATCATACTAAGTAGCAAATTAGTAAGGACTCATCAACTATATCTGTGGTGGGCAGCCTGGGTCCCTACAGAGCTTGGTGATGTGGTGAAGAAGAAAGATACACGGGCAGGCATGAGAACATAGGCCAACTCCGTTGATAGATCTGAGGGTCAGGGTATTTATAAACAGAAACTGCAAGTCTATGTGGCATACTGCTCATCTCCTGTCCTAGTGATTTGGCCAGTCTTAAAGATTGTTAGCCTAGAGGGCATCTATTTTGCATATCCCTTGTATCCTGTAGTTTTCTTGTCTATCTCAAGGACACATCAACATCCGGGGGGCATGGAGAGTCATTCTGGATGATAATGAGCACAGTCTCAAAGAACAGTTTCCCCAAAGGTTTATCCTGAACTTCTCAACTGCACTCCATCCTGGCCTTCAACAATTCCTCTTATCTTTTATTGTAACCGGAGATAATGTACTTGAGTTAGAAGACTTTGAAGACCTTTCCCATGAGAGAAAAGGCACGTATGAATAGGTGGACCATACAGAGAAACAAAGAGATAGAGTTAATATAGACATGAGCCAGTGAAACAGGGACATAAAGAGATGCGTATTAGCAAAATAATCCCAAATCATACTTGGAGCTTCATTAGGGTCAAGATTTTCCCTGGAGACCCAATATGTATTATTAACAATCTGATTAAGATATTCAATATGCGAAGCAAGACTGCTATTCCCTATAGTCCATTCAAATGATTTCTAATCTTAGTCCAATTATATACAGAGCTATTATAACAGACAGAAGTAAAAAATGGAAATGAACCTGCAGACTCATCTCATGGACAATCATGTTTCAAGAACATCGACTTCATTTCCCACCACAATAGTTTCCCTTAAAGCATCCATTAAGTGGTATTTACAGATAAACAAGTGACACACAGGAAGCCAGTGCTGCCACAAAACTTACAATGCCTAAAATAATGGAACTTATACATCTTTTCTGTCTTATTTTCTTTTTTTTAATATAAATTTATTTATTTAATTTTTTATATAGATTTTCACAAAATTTTGGGTTCCAAACTTTCTCCCCATTTATCCCCACCCCCAACCCCAATAAACCGAGCATTATAATTTCCCCTATCACCAATCTGTCCTCTCTTCTATCATCCCTCCCTTCTCTTGTCCCCATCTTCTCTTTTGTCCTGTAGGACCAGATGACTTTCTATTCCCCATTAACTGTATTTCTTATTTCCTAGCAGCAAGAACGATACTCGACAGTTCTTCCTAAAACTTTGAGTTCCAAATTATCCCCATCCCTCTCTCCCCACCCATTCCCTTTTGGAAGGCAGCCAATTCAATATAGACCATATCTGTGTAGTTTTGCAAATGACTTCCATAATAGTCGTGTTCTGTAAGACTAACTGTATTTCCCTCCATCCTACCCTGCTCCCCATTGTTTCTATTCTCTCTTTTGATCCTGTCCCTCCCCAAGGGTTGACTTCAAATTGCTCCCTCCTCCCATTGCCCTCCCTTCCATCATCCCTCCAACCCTGCTTATCTTCTTCTCCCCCACTTTCCTGTATTGTAAGATAGGTTTTCATACCAAAATGAGTGTGCATTTTATTCCTTCCTTTAGTCAAATGTGATGAGAATAAACTTCATGTTTTTTCTCAGCTCTCATCTTTTTCCCTCCACTAAAAAAGTCTCCTGCTTGCCTCATGAATGAGAGATTATTTACCTCATTCCATTTCACCCTCTCTCCTCCCAATACATTTCTCTCTCACCGTTTACCTTAATTTCATTTAAGATATGATCCCATCCTATTCAATTCACTGTGTGCTCTCTGTCTCTGTGTGTGCATTCACGCATGTAAATGTGCGTGTGTGTGTGTGTGTGTGTGTGTGTGTGTGTGTGTAGTCCCACCAACTACCCAGATACTGAAAAATTTTAATAGTTACAAATATTGTCTTTCCATGTAGGAATGTAAACAGTTCACCTTTGCTAAGTCCCTTATGAATTCTCTTTGCTGTTTGCTTTTTCATGCTTCTTCTCATTCTTGTGTTTGAAGGCCAAATTTTCTTTTCAGCTCTGATCTTTTCATCAAGAATGCTTGAAAGTCCTCTGTTTCATTGAAAGACCATATTTTCCCCTGAAGAATTATACTCAGTTTTGCTGGGTAGGTGATTCTTGGTTTTAGTCCTTGATCCTTTGCCTTCTGGGATATCCTATTCCACGCCCTTCAATCCCTTAATGTAGAAGCTGCTAGATCTTGTGTTATCCTGATTGTATTTCCACAATACTGGAATTGTTTCTTTCTACCTGCTTGCAATATTTTCTCCTTCACCTGGGAATTCTGGAATTTAGCCACAATGTTCCTACTAGTTTCTCTTTTTGGATCTCTTTCAGGCAGTGATCAAGGGATTCCTTCAATGCTTATTTTGCCCTCTGGTTCTAGAATATCAGGGTAGTTTTCCTTTATAATTTCATGAAAGATGATGTCTAGGCTCTTTTTTTGATCATGGCTTTCAGATAGTCCCCCAATTTTTAAATTGTCCCTCCTGGATCTATTTTCCAGGTCAGTTGTTTTTTCAATGAGATCTTTCACTTTATCTTCCATTTTTTTATTCTTTTGGTTTTGTTTTGTGATTTCTTGGTTTCTCAGAAAGTCATTAGACTCCATCTGTTCCATTCTAATCTTGAGAGAACTGTTTTCTTCAGTGAGCTTTTTAACCTCTTTTTCTATGTGGCTAATTCTGCTTTTGAAAGCATTCTTCTCCTAATTGGCTTTTTGCACCTCTTTTGCCAATTGAGTGAGCCTATTTTTCAAGGTCTTATTTTCTTCAGTATTTTTCTTGCATCTCTCTCATTTCTCTTCCCAGTTTTTCCTTCACCTGTCTAACTTGATTTCCAAAATCCTTTTTGAGCTCTTCCATTGCCGCCACTCATGGATATCTATTTCTGATGTTGAGAATACAGAGGCCTTGGCTTCTATGTCTTTCCCTGATGGTAAGCATTGTTCTTCCTCATCAGAAATGAAAGGAGGAAACATTTGTTCAACAAGGAAGTAACCTTCTATGGTCTTATTTTTTTCTTCCCTTTTCTGGGCATTTTCCCAACCAGTTACTTGACTTCTGAGATTCATGTCCACCCCCCCAAGTAGATCCGCCCAGCTAGTGCTTGGGGTCTGAGATTCAAATGCTGCTCACTAGCCTCAGGGTTTTCAGCAGCAGGTGGTGCTGCTATTCAGGGTAAGATTAAATTCAGGTTCTCAGGTGGGGGTACGGCTGCCTCCCAGGCTCAGTTGCCTCAGGAGGTTTATGTGGAGAACTTCAGTAATGGATCTGAGGTCCTGTCAGCTCCAGGAGCCCTTGGCCGCTGCTGCCTCTGCCACTGCCTCCCCAGGGGAACTGAGTTATGGAGACATGCCTCTCCCCTCTCGGCCAGTCCAGAAAACTCTCTCACTGACCTGTAGCCCTTGTGTCTGGAGGGACCTTTGAGGCCACCGGAGGTTCCGTCCTTGAAGCCTGCTCGGATCTGCTCCGCTCAGGACCGCGTGGTCAGGGCAGGGCTGGGCTCCGCTGTCCAGTGCACAATGGACCTTTGGTGCCAGTTTTTCAGGGCTCTCTGGAATGGAAACCTCCTCCACTGTGTTGCTGTGAGGTTTCGACTGCCCCAGAATTTCTGGGAAGTTCTTTTTACAGGAAATTTATGGGTTGTGGGTTCAGAGCTAGCATATATGAGTCTTTCTACTCCTCCATCTTGGCTTGTCCCCACCTGTCTTATTTTCAACATTAACAGATTAAAAATTTGAGCAGATAGAGACATATATTAGTCTTTACTTTTGACAGACATCAAAGCAAACCTAGGACACATAATTGCAGATATAATTCTAGTATTAGCTATATGAAAACCAATGTATGCAGTGATTAGTACAATTAAAGCATGTTATTTCCCAATCATAAAAGCAAATTTTTTTTTCTATCCATATCAATTTGTTTCCCAAAAGCCTTTGATCCATACCCTACCATAATTACCTACTCTAACTTCCCTCCCCATGTCACCAACCATACCTCAAGGTGGATTATGTACAAAAAGTCCATCTATTTTCCTCTCAATGGGTTCCTTCTGGTGTTGTTGCAGTGGTCAGCTGGAGGGTTCCCAGATGCAGAATGAGTGTTTTCATTGTCCTGTCATTCTGATGATTATGACTTCTTCTTTTTCCTCGATCCATATCTTCACCAATGTATGGCAGAGGTCAGATGTTTCTTTCTGGTATCCAGATCATTTCTTCACCATTTCCTGTGGAAATACAAGCATACTCTCACCCTCATGCTAACACAGGGCCTGTCTTTGTGTTGTTCCATATCACCTTCACTTTTTTTTTCCCAATTAATGAGGTGTGTTTTGCCTTTTTGAAGCTATTTTTGAGCAGCATAAGCCTTTCTCTATCTGATGTCAGGAAATTTATGGTATACAACACCATGTCAATTCTTCTCCTTATTCTTTTGCCCTCTTCTCCCCCTTTCTTTTGTTTTGAGGAGAGTTTTATGTTGTGATTATGACATTGTATAATGACTTGACCAGTAGGATTACTATGCTATATTTGTATGACAGACAGAACTTACTAAAGGTTTGACTAGTTTAAGCTGGACCCTTATCTGCTTTTATAATTTCTGGAATATCTAGAGTTGTAAAACATCTAAATAGATGATCAATAACAAATTTTATTGATTCCTCAGTCAATGGGGTGACAATAGTATAACCTGCATATGTGACTATAGTCACAAGAATGTATTTATTCCTTCCAAATTCTGGGACATGTGTGACATCTATTTGCCATATTTCAAGAAGATTGCATCCTCGAGGATTGACAGATGTATTTTATGAGACTGGCAAAAGTGGAATGAAATGTGGACAAGACTTTACAATGCTTCTTGCTTGTTCCCTAGTAATGTGAAATTGCCTGTGAAGCATGGAAGCTGACTGATGAAATGGTTGTAGAAATGCTGTGCTTCTTAAGGTGTCAGCTTGTCTATTTTCCTCTAAAATAGGCCCTGGAAGTTGTGTATGAGATGGAACCCAAGATCTTTGGGGATAATGGATGAAGGTATCAGCTTCTGAAATTGTTTCCTGCTGACACTGGACGTAGAGCTATCTCTTTCTCGATGTCTCCTGTTCAGGAGATGCATAGCCTGAGGTGTTATCTGGAAGTTGATGACTTGTACTCCCGCAAAGACAAACCTGACATGGAGGTTAAACAAAGACCAAATAGGCACAAAAGTAATATAAATAAAAGACAATTTCCCTGGCATAATGAACAAAGGAAGGCCAGGCTAGGCCAAGGGCAACAGATTAGAATATGAAGCCCAGATTAAGTGGTAAGATTCAGGAAGATCAGGCTACAAATGTGAATATGAAAAGCCAAGTTAAGTGGCAAGGTTCAAGGGGAGTTGTGGGAAGTTGCCAGAGTCTGAACCCCATCATTCAGACTGCCTCACTCTCCTTTATATTTCTATCATAGACAAGATAGCTCACAAGTTATCACTCTTCACTAGCATAACTATATTGTCTTAAACAAAAGAGATTTGAAACTTGAAATTTACAATTGAATAGAGGTACATCGTTGTTTCATAGGCTAGTTTCTCCTTCTCTGATTACATTTACTCAGGAAGAAAAACTTGTTAATATGTTCAAGCACTAATTTTAAGTTTTGCTTAGTCCAGGGAATGAATACAAATTCAGATTAAAACAGCAAGATCTTTTCTGCTTTATAGATCATTATATATGAATTTATCAATACATTGTCTTGAAAATGAAAACTTAGTAGGCTTTACAAGAGATTTCTTTAAATATTTCTTCTAAGTGTTTCCTTTTGTTTTAAAACAGTTTAAAATTTGTCCTGATGTTAACAGTCATTAAACTTTTATAAAGAAAATCAGTTGAAAACCTTTAAAATGATAGTTCCCTTTTCACTTTGAAACAAAAATAAACCTTTAAAATTAAAATCCATTAAAACTTAGTTGGTATGAAAATGTCCTTAAGTGATATCAATGCCCAAAGTATTACACTTAACCATATTCTTAATTATCACAGAATTCCTGGATAACACAAAATTCTTTAGTCAAAATGGTGCTATATAATCTCACAACAGTACGAGACTGATCCTTTTAAGCAATGGGGACATCTTAGGTGAGTACTTAGACTGCTGAACATGTTCTAATTTCAGATAAAAATAATATTAGATTTCCCATTAAGATCACACAAAAGGGGCTCACATATTTTATTGCTCATTTACTATTGATTATAGAATTTTCTATATAGAAAGAGAAACAGGGACATGTGACATAGAAAATATGACAGGATAAAACATCCTTGACTGTTTGAATTCAAACAAGAATAAAATTCTCCAATTATATAGTATCTGTTTCATAGCCAGACTCAAGAATAATCAGGTGGGAAATATTCCCTTTGAGTAGCTTGTGGTATTTCTCTCAGATATTGTTTTAATTCAAACAACTATACCCAAATTCAACCTCAAAACACAAATATTTATGGTCTCAAATGTCTTTCACCTTAAACAACAAGCAAAATTCACTAATGAGCTCAGAGTTAGGTAGTCATTTCTATTCCCGTGGAGCTGCAGTAAGCAATAAAGATTTACCAGGACTCATATGCATAAGGGAATTCTATTTAAGATCTTTTCCTTTTCAAATTTAAAACTTGTCCTGATGTAAAAGCCAATTGTCAAAAATACTCTCCATTTATTACAACTTCGGAAAAAGTCCTATTCCTTGTTTATAATTTGCATAAGTCAATTAAATTTCTTTCTTAGGGTTGATGACAGTACCTACAGGAATGTACCAATTTTACAAAATAAAGGAGATTGGTACCTGCACATAAGCCTACCAGTCCCCAAGCATAATGGAGGACTGTTCTGAATAGGCAGAACTAATCTAAATAAAATTTTCATTCAATTCCTTTCTTTCTACACAGAGTAATCAATTAACAATTTTAGGTTTATCATTAAAACAGTAACTCCAAATAAGTTAACAATCTTAAACTTTTAAAATGATAGCCACATAGCCAAATTGTTTTAACTGAAACTTCTTTAACAAGCAAAGGTGAAAACATCTGGTTTTTTAAATGACAATTACATAAAAAAACAAAATATTATAAAACAAGGTTAGCAGGACTTCAACAATTTAAAATAACTTAACTGATTTTACACAATTTTCCCAACATCTTTTAGTTTCAACAAAATTCACATTAGAAATTTGTTTCTCTAATACTATTTCTGGATTAGAGGTGTTGCTCAATTTTTAAAATACAAGATTATTACAGATTAGAATCACAATAGTAACACCTTAAGTGTCATTAATTACATTTCCCAACCATCATGTATGAATATTATTAATAGAAGACTGGGCTTACTAAATGGAGGGGCTGGTTGGCTTGTGATTTCATGCTGCTGGGGCTCAACCCCTACTCTTGGGGAAAGTAAATTAAATTCCCTACTATTCTTTAGCGTTCTCTTCCCTTGATCTAATCTGGGATGATGAGTTATCTTTAGCAGTCCTAACAATTAATTCACTGTAGCCCTACCTGGATGATGAGTCAGGACTGCAGGGCAAAAAACAACAACAACAACAAAAACCTCTTAAAGGTTCTAACCTTTACTCAAGTAAATTTTACTTCTGTGTCCACTCCTTAAGAACTTCTTTGAAAGAGAGGGCTTTTGAATCTATCAGCTGAAGTGAGGGAGATTTCTGGACAACTATCCAGTAGCACCAAATCTCCTCTTTTCTACTGGAGAGTTCAAAAACTTTATCTCTGAGGTGTCTCTTTTTCAGATCTATGCATTTTTCCAATTTGCCTTAGTGTCAAATAATATAACAAATTCTGACCTGTCTTAAACATCCAATTAGGAGTGACATGTTTCACTTAAAATATAACCAGAATAACTAATTTTTGGTTACTCCCCATTATACAAAACCTTTTCTTTTTTAGGTGAAGCATGAAATAATTAATATGCTAGTCAACCTGCATCTCTGATATGAGGGGAAAATGTTCCTTGATTTCTTCTTGTCTTTCTCTCCATCTTCATAACCTTGCCAGGGTTAGAAGGTAGAAAGAGAGAGAGAATTTTATCAACGACTTTCCAAAACTTTTATGCTTTCCTTAAAACTGCACATACGTTATTTCCTTGTACACCTTGTCTGAAACTGCCTTTAGCAATATAAGATTAGTTTCTCTCTTTCTTTCTCCCATTCTCCTCCTTGATGTTGCAGTCACCAGAGAGAAGGGACGAGGGAGAAGGAAAGAGAAAACATGGAAAACAGATTAACACACAAACACACTGACACGGAACATAGAAACAAAATACATATACAGACAATAAAACAATTCAAAAAACCGAGGAAAGATTGTCAGAACTCTTCTGCACAAATTAGACCTTTGCCTTGATTTCTTTAACTTTGTTCCAAACATACTTTATGAAACTCAAATTGCCACATTAAGTAATCTCCTTCAAGAGTGGTTTTATCTAAATTACACCAATCAGTGAGGCATAAAGCTGTCTGAGAAATGTTGTCTAGAAGAGACTGAATGTAAGGATTACTTGGTCAATAATTGATTGCCCCTTGTTTTAATTCCTTTAAAAATTTAAAATTCAGAGGCATAAATTCTCTTGCAACTCCTCCTGTGTTATTGGGATCTGGGGTTTCTGTCATTGGCAATACTAGCCTCATTTCCAAAGATATTTCTTCTCCTTTTTCCCTAGCCTCTTGAAAAGTTTTTTTCTAAAGTTAATAGCTGACTTTTAGGAGGCTGCAGCAGTATTGGCAGAAGATGAGCCTTGGACAAAGGATCTGACGGTCTCCTTTCTGGAGGAGTATAGAATGGTGGCTCTGTGGAAGCCAAGGGTTCTTGGGGTACGGAGGATTCCTCTGATCAGGAGTCCACCTTTTCTCCCCCTTCCTCCTTCTCTGCATCTACCTTTACCTGAGTGTTTCTGCTCTTAAAATGTGTCTGACCCATTGTTAACCTTACTTTTGCTATTTACCTGTCAGTTTTGATTTTTTATGAACAGAATCTGCTTTTTGATTCTGTTAACATAGTAAATTCTCCCCGTAAACCTATAATTGCTGAGATTTTACTCTTCCTGTGTGAACCTCGGATACAGTGAAATGCCCCCGCAAGGGTTCTTTGAGGCTTCCCCTTACCTTAGTTGCTTTGTCACAACTTGGAATTCCTTTCCAAAGGGTCCACTATCACAGAAAGACGAGTCTCTTTCCTGGGCCAGTTTCCTGTTTGAGGCCTCATTTGTGGAGGGCAGCTTGCATGAAGAAAGACACACGGGCAGGCAGAGGAAGATAGGTCAACTCTGTTTATTGATCCGAGGGTCAGGATATTTATAAACAGAAACTGCAAGAATAAGTGACATACTGGTGGTCCCCTATCCTAGTGATTTGGCCAGTCTTATTGTCTTAAAGACTGTTAGCCTAGAGTGTTTCTATTTTACATATCCCTTGTATTCTGTAGTTCTCTTGTTTATCTCATGGGGACATCAACATCCGCGGGGCATAGAGTGCTATTCTGGATGATAATGAGCATAGTATCAAAGAACAGTTTCCCCGAAGGTCTATCTTGAACTTGTCAACCGCACCCCATCCTGGCCCTCAACATATATCTCCAGAAAACATACACTCATTCCTTCAGAGACACTTCTAGAGTCCTGAGGGGATATTATGGCCATACTTTGGGAAATTAAGTCATTAGCGTGAGTGTGAGTTTGGAGAGTAGTTCCAGACTATGTGGTACATTTACACAATAAATTAAAATGTTTTCCTTAAAATGGACTGTCCTAACCAATTGCCAATTTTACTATGATGTAGATGGAGTATCAAACTTGGAGTCACAAAGATTTAGATTTTAATGCCACCACATGATTTTACTAGCTGCTTGACCTTGGTTAAGATATTTAAACTCTCCTATCATCATTTTCTTCTCACAAGAAATGGGGATAATACTAAACTGTGGTACTTATATCTTGGAATTATTAACAATTTCAAGTAAGATAATGTCTGTGCAGTGTTTTGAAAAACAGCCATATTAATTTCAATCACTTTTTAACTGAAGAATTGGAAAGTTTCATTTTTATTTTCTCAGCATCTAGTTCAGTGTCTTACTTACTGGGTAAGGCTTCATAAGTGCTGGTTGAATTGAATTGAATTATACTAAAGACAAATTGCCACAACTTATTTGTAATATTTTGAGTTCATATATATAGAGGGAAAATAGTTAGGAACTGGTAGAGAGGAAGAAAAATCTGGCATTTTATGGATATGAAAAGTACAGAGCTGATGCTTTGTATTGCTTGTATTAAAAAAAAAATCTGTGCTAGTTTGAAGCACTGGAAAAGGGAAATTGCATCTCTGGCAATGTTACAGCTATGTCTAAGTGAATGATGATTTACTTGACAATCATAGCTTACTGGGGAGCAATTTTTTTTTTATATAATCATGAAGCACAGAATTCCCTGGTCAACAAAAGAGTTCACACAGGTATCAATGTTTTAGAAATTGTTTTTTTTTTAGAATAAATGCTGGTGCAGGAATTCTAAGAAGTGAATTAACTGTCACTTACCATTTTGTTGCATATCAATCCTTATTATTCTTTTTTAGTGGAGGTTGTATTAGACTATAGTGGCCACTCCAGGGAGTACACTGCAGGAGCTCACCTAGAAACTCCTGGGAATTTCAAGAATTTTTTCACTCAGTATTTAGGACCTTTGGGAATGGGAAATTTCTAGGCATTCTATGACCTTGCAATGTGATGACATTGAAATAACTTGCTGTCTTGGGATGACAAAGAAAATTATAAATGCTCCCTAGTAAGGAAAATGAGATGATGGTGATAATGATAATGATGAAGAAAGAAAATCATATTGATTATATATATCATATATTTACTGTCTTTCATAGGCTGATATGTAACAGAATCCTGTGCTATTAATATGTACCTCAAAATATACTGGAGTTGATTAATTTCAGAACTATATATTTATGTGTAATCTCTGTATAAACAGGCAATTTATTAGATGATTCTGTTCCAAACGCTAATAATCTTCAAGCTAAATAGAATGAAAAAATATCAAAGTTTGAAGAGATCTGGTCATAAAACGTATATATGGAAGAAGATGAGATTCTTATCACTTTTGTCTCCTATTGAAATTGTACTAAAGATTACTTCAGCAAACGGATAGAGGAAGAATATATTTTACACTAATCATTTCATTTTATCCACCTATGTATTAACCTAAAGATTAAATAAAATAAGTGAAAAATAGTGGCATAACAATTTCTCTACAAATAATACTAATATATATAAGAACATAGTAACTATAATAACAACAATATTTATTAAACAATTAAAATCTCTGAATGGAATTACAAAACTACCCATCCTTGTGCGACATTTCTGTGTACTTAAAGGTAATATATCAACAACTCTTTTGTGTTTATGAACATTTACGGTTGTATATTTATATCTGTACTCAAAAAGGCATTGTGGAATAGTAGATTTAGAATTGACATCAGAGTAACAAAAAAGATCCCTAGCGCATTCCAACTATATTAGTGCTCTAGAAAACTCTTTAGAGCTTAAAGAAGGTTCCAATCTACTCTTTCCAGCCTCATTTCCTGTAGAGGAAAATTTCCAATTAAAGATTCCCTTATGTAATGGAATTATAGGTTCAATCTCTATCTGTAGCCTATAAAATCATTAAACTTCTGACAATAGAAATTACAGCGTTCTATGTGTATATTCAAAAGAACAAGGAAAAGAGCAAATACTTTTCATTTTCACTGAAAAAAACCTTCTCCTATTTTTGCTTCTTTCTCTATGAATTAAAGGTCACAACTTGAGAATTTAATGAGTAGGTAATTTTTAGTCAGGAGCTGCACCTGTTTTTAGAGCCAAGCTTATTACTTTATTGAAGAAAAGGAAACTAAAAGAAAAAAAAAGTATTTGAAGGGTATTTGTAGACAGTAATAAAAGGTAAATTGTTACTTTTCTGGAAAATAAATAACTCAGAAACAAGTTATTTTGATGATAATATCTGAAAATCATACAGATTTAATAGTAGCAAACATATAAGAAGATAGGGAGAAACGACTAAGGAACAAGATTTTAGTCTTTTTGTCAACATAAATAAAACATTGGATGGGGGGGATGTCAAAATACCTCCATTTTTTCCCAAAGTTCAGGTGAATTATGTACTTCTCTGGTAGGGTTAATTATATAAATGTTAGAAACTCATGAGATTAAAAGAAACCTTAGTCTGTAGGCAAAGTACAGTTTCAAATGATAAAACATTATCCATGCTATGTGTTAATGACATAAAATAGAGACTTATGTGTCTTTATGCTATATTTTTATAACACTTCTTAGATACTTGCTTAACTAAATTCTCATTTGTAAGTTGGATCTCCAAAGAATGGACACTATTCTTGCATTTCTTGCATAATCCTAAGGGGTCATATTGATAACACTAGAATCTACAAGGCAACATCATTGTCCTTGCTACTAGCAAATAGTTAATTTAAATAGTGTTTAATGAAGTTATTTAACATGATGATATAAGAAGAATATACAATATAAAATTGCATCCCAAAGTCTATGATACCCTCTCCTACACATATAGCACACTGTCTACAGGAAGAGCTAGTTAATACTTAGAATAAAAGAGTTATGATATATACATGTAGGATCAATATGTAACAAAAGACAACACACTGATATTGACATGGAAGTCATGGAATGTCTTTCCTGGCTCCACAAGTAATTGTTTTCTGTATTACAACAGAATAAATTCCTTAAAGTTTGGTGATAATTTTACCATATATCTGTCCTCAAGTTATTGCTTAGCTTCTGTTTCCTATTGGTTCAATTCCCCTAAGAACATGGTTGATGTTGAGGTGGGGAAAGAGCAGTATACTAGTAAATATTTAATAATAAACTCTAAATATAGCAATGTTTCATGATTTGTTGTTCAGTCATGTTTTTATTTTCAGTTGTGTCCAACTTTCCATTATCCCATTTGGGGTTTTCTTGGCAAAGAAACTGGGAGAGCTTGCTATTTCCTTCTTTAGCTAAAGGGAAAGAACTGGGAGAAAGAATTAAGTGACTTATCCGAGGTCACACAGCTAGGGTCTTGAGAGATATTTGCTTAATATAATGAGTTTTCCTCATGTCGGGCCCAGCAATCCATTTACTATGTCAACAAGCTCTTTTTAAAAATTTAATCTGCATTATTAAGATTTTCTTCATGACTTCCTCTTTTTTTGGTAAGTTGTCCCTATACATTAATTTGTATGTGCATTTTTTTAAATTTAAGGTAACCAAATTTACTTTATGGTAACAAATTTAATTTATGGTAACCAAAATTAGAAAAAAAAATAACAGAAAATTGGGTAAATTTATATTGTTTTTTCATCTCACAAATATATAGGAAATTGAGCCAAATTAACAAAAGAAATGAGACATTTCAAAATTTATAAATGGTGACAAAGTATATTAACAAGTAGTTTATAGTAAAAAAAGAAATCAAAGATATTAACAGTCTAGTAAAAAAAAAAACCTCTAGTTCATGATTAATTAGAGGAATGTAAATTAAAAAAAAACCTCTAAAATGTCACCTCACATCTACCTATCAGACTGACTAATCTTACAGAAAAGGAAAATGATTAATGTTGGAGGGAACAAGGGAAAAAATTGGGACACTAAGACACTGTTAAAGGAGCTGTGAACTAGTCCAACCATCCTGAAGAAAAACTTGGAAATATAACCAATAGCAGCAATTGGTTGCAATGGCAGCAACAGCAACAGTACAATTAGCAGCATTGGCATTTTATCTTAAAGAACTGAGACTACAGAATGTTATTTTGTTGACAAGAAAGATCAGAGCATACAATTAGAGGAAGACAGCAGAGTCAAATCTTTTAAATCAAAAGCCTCTGTGAAAAATATAAATGGTCACAGGTCATGGAAGAGTTCAGAAAGGATTTTGAAAATCAGGTATGAAAAGTAGTAGAAAAATTGAAAAGAGAAATGAGTGGTGCAAGAAAATCATTTAAAAAAATGAGGCAACCCATTACCAAAAACACATTACCAAAAACCTGAAAAAATACCTTAAAAAATAGACTAACCCAAATTACAAATGAAGTCCAAAAGGCCAATGAGGAGAAAAGTGCCTTAGAAAGTAGAATTGGCAAGTGGAAAAGGAGCTGCAAAAGCTCAGTGAAGAAAATAATTTTCAAAATTAGAATTGAGCAAATCAAAGCTAATGACATGAAAAAATCAAGAAATTATAAAACAGGACCAAAAGAATGAAAGAAAAAGAGAAGACAATATGAAATATCTCACTGGAAAAATCACTGATCTGGAAAATAGGTCCAGGAGAGGTAATTGAATAATTATTGGACTACTACTGGAAAACCATGAGGGAAAAATATGAATGGAAAGAATCCACCAATCCTCTCTGGATATAGATTCTAAAAGGAAAACTCCTAGGTACATTGTAGTCAAATTCCAGAATTCCCTGGTAAAGGAGAAAATATTGGAGTCAGAAAGAACAATTCAATTATTGTGGAAATAAAATCGGGATGACAAGACCTAGCAGCTTCTACATTAAGAGATCAAAGGTCCTGAAATGTGATATTGCAGACGTCAGAGGAGTTAGGATTAAAGCCAAGAATTTTCTACCCAGCAAAACTGAGAATAATCCTTCCAGAGGAAAAAATGGACATTCAATTAAACAGAAATATTTCAAGAATTCTTGCTGAAAAGACCAGAGCTGAATAGACAATTTAACTTTAAGTTAACAAGAATCAAGAGAAGCACGCAACTGTAAACAGGAAGGAGAAATCATAAGGGACTTATTAAAGTTGAACTATCTACATTCCTGCATGGAGAAATGATATTTGTAACTCATGAGACATTTCTCAGGATTAGGGCAGTTGGAGGAGATAGAGAGATAGACAGATAGATGGATAGATAGATAGATAGATAGATAGATAGATAGATAGATAGATAGATAGATAAATAGATAGATAGATAGATAGATGAATGGATGGATGGATGGATAGATTGATAGGTAGATAGATAGATAGATAGATAGATAGATAGATAGATAGATAGATAGATAGATAGATAGATAGATGGATGGATGGATACATAGATGGATGGATGGATGGATAGATGGATGGATGGATAGATTGATAGGTAGATAGATAGATAGATGATAGATAGATGGTGCAAGGTGAATTGAATATGAAAGGATGACGTAAAAATATATTAAGGGGTGAGAGAATAATATATTAGGAAAAGGAGAAAGGGAGAGACAGAATGGGGCAAATTATCTCATATGAAAGAGGCAAGAAAAAGTTTTCACAATGGAGGGAAAGATGGAGGAGGTGAGAAGGAATGAGTGAACCTTATTCTCATATAGGGCTTGGCTTAAGGAGGCAATAACATAAACACTCAATTGGGTATCTTACCCTACAGAAAAGTACCAGGGAATGTAATAAGAAGGTGGATGATAGAAGGGAGCATAGATTGGGGGAGGAGTGGTCAGAAGCAATCATTCCAGAAAAGGGACAGGGTCAAAGGAGATAATAGCAAAATTTGCGGGATGGGATAGAATGGAGGGAACGAGTCTGTCACAACATAACCATTAGGGACGTGTTTTGAATAACTACATATGTGTAAACAATATTGAATGGCTTGTATTCTCAATGGGGGTGGATAGGGAGGGAAAAAAGGGAGAGAATTTGGATCTTATAATTTTAAAATCAATATGTTAAAAAATTATTGCTACATGCAACTGAGATATAAAATATGCAGATAATGGTTCATCAAAATCTATCTTACTCTCCAAGAGAGTAAAGGGGAAAGGGATGAGGTAGGAATGATAAAAGGGTAGACTAGGGGAATGGGTAATCACATGCCATGTTAGGTTGCCAGGAAGGGGAGAGATAGGGAAAAAATTTTGTAACTCAAAATCTTATGGAAATGAATATGGAAAACTAAAAACAAATAAATAAAATTTAAAAATGTAAAAAAGAAAAAAAGAATGTCTAATAAGCCCATGACAAATCAATCTGGTATAATGTTTAATAGGAATAATTTCTTCTCTAACTGAATCAAATATTTACTTACTAGATGGAAAGAATAGCCACATTTTCCACTGTACTCTATACTAACATACTGAGATGAATAATGACCCCATCCTTCTTTTTCACCTGCCAGTTTATGTCAATAGTCCATCGAACTTTAACACAGTGTGCTACATTTGAAAAACTGCAGAACTTGGAATAAGAAAAGAACTGAATTCAAACACTGCCATTAGCATTAGGCGCGTGAGCATAAGCAATTTTTCGATTAAAACGTACTGTTTTCAAGTTTGTTGGGATATTGCTCTCTGTACTTCTATTTTCTCATTTGTTTCTAGCAGTAGAAATTTACTTCACAGCATTATAATTAGGATGAAATTAGATAATTCATCTTCAAGTCTCAAGGCTACTTTTAATGTAATACTTTTAAATTACTTCTAATAATTAAATGTTCTTAAAAGTGTGCTTTTATCTCTATAAAAAGTGACAAAGTAACTTCACTTTAGAATTTTAAAAAAATGTATATTTTATTTGTTTGTTTTCAGCTTTTATCAAGGTGTTTGACACCATTTGACTAATGCTAACCCTTTCTCCAAATGCAAAGACACATTATACAAGTTTTATCCTTATATGTCTTTGAATACTTGGTAAAAACTACCTTCCTTCAGCTCTAGATGTTCTTCTAACATGTTCCTTATGATGAAAGATGCTATTTGTAACCAGAAAAGTAATTAATAATTAGATGTACTGAAAAATTTCTTTTGTGTGTGTGACTCTGTGTTATAAATACATACACATACACACATTGTGTCTAAGGGTGGCCACCTCTATGGTAGTCAGAAGAAGGAATAAAAAAAGGAAAAGAAATTTGCAGGATAACTTTGTTGTATATGTAAAAGGAATAGCAAGTTATACACAGTGGATATACAGTTTCATGCACTATCAACTTTTTTTTATAATATTGTGACTGTTTTGTGCCACAAATTAAAAATAAAATAAAATTTTAAAGATTGAACATAATAAATGAAACATTTTATTTTTGAATCTAAAAAAGATTCCTCAAATCTAAGTAGTGTTTGCCTGTCATTTGAAGAATGAAAAAGTGACAACAAAAGCGTGATGTCAGTTCTTAGGAAAATTCATTTCAAGAACCAACGCCAGCCATGAAAAACTGGGAACTGGTTGGCATACATGTTCTTCAAATTCAGACACAAATTGCCTATTTTCAGGGCATTTGTTTTGTGAGACAAAGACGTACTACAGAAAATTAAAGAACACAGCAGAATTCTGAATCCTTAAAAAACTCAGACATCTCCTTTTTCATGGAATAATAAGATGACTGAAATTCAGATTTGGAAGGGACCTTACAGACTGTTTATTCTAGGGAGTCCCTACCAGGAACATGAATACACAAGAGGTTATGAGATGCTTGTAAAGGAGTAAAGGGAATATATATTTCAAAAGAGGCAGTGCTGTTAAAAACACGGGTAGGTGTAAGAATGGTGAGGGAAACAGAAGCAGAGTGGTAAATGGATGGATGCAGTATTATAGTGCACTCATAAAAAAGTAGAAAGAGACAGTGAAAGTATAATTTCTACGTGTAAAAGCCAAAGTAATGTGATCTTGAATGAAAATATATTGTGACAGTTATTTGACTAAATGAAAGCTTAAGTGATCTCTGGAATCCCAGAGTTCCAAATAAATCTAGCTCAATTTTAATCAGTGAAATTACAAAATCTTTGGTGCATCCTTAGAAACATATAACATTCTTGTCAGCCATTAATTCCATATGCAACAATTTATTTCTGTGAATCACGATTTTCAGTCCTGTCTTTCAACAAATCCATGCAGGATGTAAACTGTAAAAGTGAAATAATAAAAGACAATCATTGATCTTCTTGACTGCAGGCTGGGATTCTAACCACTGAGTGATATTGATTTTTGTAAGTAAAACAACACAAACAACAGCACATACAGACTTAAAATAAACCAAAACACCTTGGTAATGTAGTTGAGTATCAACATTTTCTTTTCAGTTTTATAAAGTTAAAAACAGAAAGAAGTTTCAATGTGCTAGTTATTTATAAATTGATTTTCTGTAAATAAAAGATACAATAGATTTAATCATTTAGCACAAAAAGAAGCAATTGAATCTCAAACTTGGAATTGGAAGGGATTTTAGAGATCTTTCTAATCCATTCCCACATTTTACAAATTAAAAAAAAAAATAAGGCCCAGGAAGGGGTGGAGAACCTGCCACCTGGAGTCCACATGCGGTCTTCTAGATTCTCATGTGTAGCCATTTTTCAGAACTGAAACTTCACAGAAAAATCCCCATAATAAAGGTATTTCATTTGTGTAACTTCTATATAAATTCGACTCAGTCAATAGACCACACACAAGGACCTACATGGCCACATGTGGCCTCTAGGTCACAAGTTCCCCTTTGCTGGCCAAGAGTATAAGCAACTTGCTCAATATCATGCCAAGGCTTTTAGGTGATACTTCAGCTCAGGTACTGTGACTCTAACTCCAGAGTATTTTCATTACCCTACATTGTTCTAGCACCCTGGTGAAAATAATTTTCAGGAAAATTGGAAATATCATATGAAGGATTCTTGTGGAAAAGAAAACAGAACTTAGATTTAGGTAAAGTGAAATTATTAAACTAGCAATAGCTGTGTTTTAGAAAGCAGAGAATTCTACAATTTTGATTTATCTATCTCATATTGATACAATAATGTCTTCTCATTAAATTAGGATGCATAATAGTTTGAAGAAAGCAAGACAAAATTGTATACACACAATTGTAATTTTCCCTTCAGCCAGCTGTTTTTATTTAAATCATTACATTTTTCCCCAGTTACATATTAAGAAAAATTTTTTGCATTCATTTTTACAAGATTTTGAGTTCCAAAATTTTCTCTACCCCTCCCTCCCCTCTTCTAAAAATGGTAGGTGGCTTGATATAGTTTATATATGTGCTATCATATAAAGCATATTTTCCCATTCTGCATAGTTGTGGAAGAAGAAACAGATCACAAGGAAATAAAATCATGAGAAAGAATAAAGTAAGTGGGAAAAAAACATGTTTCAATCTGAATTCTGAGTCTATCAGATCTTTCTGTGGATATGGATAACGTTTTCCATCATGAAACTTTTGTACTTGTCTTTGATTATTGTGTTGTTGAGAACTGTCATTAATATCTGATTATCGCATGATGTTGCTGATACTGTGTACAGCGTTTACTTTGTTCTCTTCATTTCATTTTGCATTAGTCTGTGCAAGGATTTCCAGAGTTTTCTGAAATCTGCTTATCCACCATTTCTTGTTGGACAAAAGTATTTCATTGCATTCATATAACACAGCTTGATCAGCAAATTCTCAATTGATGGGTATTCCCTGAATTTCCAATATTTTACTAACACAAAAAGAGCCGCTTTGAACATTTTTGCACATGTCAACCCTTCTCCTTTTTATATTATCTCTTTCAGAAGAGTCATATGGATGCATTGAAGGGTATTGTTTTATTTTTTGGGTAGTGTCTTGGGCATAGTTCCAAATTACTCTCTGGAGTGGTTAGATATTTTCATAGTATCACCACCAGTGTGTTAGTGTTCCAATTTCCCTACATCTTCTTCAATATTTATCATTTTCCTTTTTTGTCATATTAGCTAGTTCAATTGGTGTGAGGTGGTATTTCACAGGTGTTTTAATTTTTATTTCCCTAAAATTCAAAGGGATTAAGAGCATTTCTTCATATGTGTCTAGTTATATTTTATTTCCTAATTTGAAAGCTTCTTGGTAATATCCTTTGATCATTTGTCATTTGGGGAAAGATTTGTATTCTCATAAATTTGACTCAGACCTCTACATATTTGAGAAATGAGACTTTTATCAGACACTTCCTATGCAGATTATTTTCCATCTTCTGCTTTCCTTGTAATCTTGGTAGCATTTGTTTCATTTATTTAATATTATCAGTATTATTTATTCTACTTATTGTAAGGCTCTCTATTGTTTCTTTGGTCATGAATTCTTCCCCTTTGAATAGATCTGACAGGTAGACTATTCCTTGTTCTTCTAATTTTATTGTTTCATTGTCTATGGTGCCTTTTAGAAAGATGTGATTCCCTTCCTTGTGTCTTTTAATTAGGTATATATTTGCTTTCATTTTATCTAAGAACAAAATGGCTATGCCTGTCTTTTTGTGCTTCAGATGAACCATAATAAATTCTGCTACAGTCCCTTACCTTTATTTTGTGTTTGGATTTTTGCTTCAAGTGTGTTTCATTTTTTACTTTCATTTTTTTTTAAATTTAGTATTTTATTTTCCACAGCTACATGTAAAAACAATTTTAACGCTTTTTTAAAAATTTGAGCTCCAAATTCTACCATGCTCCCCCTCCCCACTTATCCCCTCATTGAGAAGGCAAGCAATTTGATGTAAGTTATACGTGCATAATTATGTAAAACACTTCTATAATAGTTATAATGTGAAAGATGAACTGTATTTCCCTCTATCGTATTTCCACCCTCTTCCTGTTCAAAAGTGTTTTGATTCTAACTATCCCCTCTCCCAATCTGCCCTCCCTTCCCTTATCACATTTCCCTATATTTTCCTATAGGGAAACACATATTTCTATAAACAATTGAGAATATATTATTCCCTCTTTGAGCCAATAGTGACGAGAGTAAGGTTCACTCACTCCTCCTTATCTCCTCTCTTTTCCTCTCCAGTGTAAAAGCTTGTTCTTGCCTCTTTTCTGAGAGATAATTTACTCCATTCTATCTTTTCCTTTCTTTTTATCCCAGTACATTCCTCTCTCACTCCTTAGTTTTATTTTTAGATACCATTCCTTTGTTTCCAACTCACACATTTGTCATCTGTATATACATATACATATATATATATATATGTATATATATATATGTGTGTGTGTGTGTGTGTGTGTGTGTACATATAGATAAATAGGTATATAGATACACTTCTCACAACCCTAATAACGATAAAAGTCTTATGAGTTACAAATATCATCTTTCAGTAAAGGAATACAAACAGTTTAATGAATCCCTTATGATCTCTCTTTTCTGTTTACTTTTTCATGCTTCTCTTGAGTTTTGTGTTTGGAAATTAAATTTTCTATTTAGCTATGGTCTTTTCTCAAGAATGTTTGAAATTCTTGAATATTTCTGGTAGCTTTCATTTTCGGATCTAAATCAGGAAGTGATTGATTTATTCTGTTAATTTCCATTTTACCTTCTTGCTCTAAAATATCAGGATAGTTATCCTTGATTATTTCTTGAACAATGACGTCTAGGCTCCTTTTATTGTCATGGTGTTCAGGTAGTCCAGTAGTTTTTATGTGATTTCTCCTGATCTATATTCCAGGTCAGTTGTTTTTTTTCCAGTGAAATTTTTCACATTGTCTTCTATTTTTTTTTCATTTTTTAGGTTTTGTTTCATAATTTCTTGATTTTTCTTAAAGTTGAAAGCTTCCATTTTTTCTATTCTGACTTTCAAGGAATTGTTTTCTTTAGCTAGCTATTGGACCTTCTTTTCCATTTGCTGCTGTTTAAGACATTCTTCTTCTCATTAACTTTCTGGATCACTTTCTACCATTTGGCCTATTCTGCTTTTTAAGGTGTTATTTATTTCAGTATTTTTTTCCTCCTTTAGCAAGCTGTTGACTCATTTTTCATGATTTTCTGGCATCACTCTCATTTATCTTCCCATTTTTTTCCCCTCGAGTTATTTTACTTGATTTTCAAAATCTTTTCTGAGCTCTTCCATATCCTGAGACCAATTCATATTTTTCTTGGAGACTTTTGATGTAGGAACTTTGAATTTGTTATCTTCTTTTCAGTATATGTTTTGTTATTTCTCTCCACCAAAATAAATTTCTGTAATCAGAGGGTTTGGGGTTTTTTTTCTCAATTCCCCAACTTATTACTTGACTTCTTAACCCTTTGTTAAGGTAGGGCTCTGCTTCCATGCTGGAGAGCAAACTCACCTAAGATTTTGGGGTTTTTACAACTATTTTCAGAGATATTACTAGGAATCTCTAAGTTCTCAGTATTTTCAAGGTAGTATGATCTAAGGAGAGGTGCTTTCTCTTCTCTTGGATTGTGCTCTGGTCTATGAGTGATCACAAGTACCATTTTGACCCTGAAATTGTGATGAAGTTCCCCCTTCACTGCTACCACAAGCTCCACTATAGTGCTCTTCCTCACTTTGGTACTGCCACCTAGGACTGTGACCCAGATCCAAGAATGGTCAAAACAACAGACTTCTGCCTCAATGGTAGCAAAGAAACCCCTATAATCTCCTTCTGACCCATTGTTTGACCTCCTTACAATCTGTGGGATGAGAACTTCAGAAGCTGACACTAACACTACCAATTAAGTACCTCCCAAAGCCTGCTCTTGATTTGTTGGGGCTAGGGGTAGGATGGCATGGTCTGTGCTGGCCTGCATTTCTGTTTCACCAACGACCGACAGACCCTTCCTGCTGAACTTCTAAGTTGACTTTTGTATCTCTGGACTGGTAAGAATACAAACTACCACCAATACATGTGATTCAGTAACCCAGAGACCCGTTCTGAGTTTCCTGGGACCCAGTATGCACTGATCCAATCTTCTCTGTCCTTCATTCCATTCTCACCCTGGTGTAACACACTTTTCCTGTAGTTCTTCCAGTCGCCTTGGTCAGGAAATTTGTTTCACTCTGCCTTTTGTGTGTTCTGTGGCTCTAGAATTATTTTTAATTATGTTTAATAATATCTGGAGATATTTGGGAGAGAACTCAGTTAAGTTCCTTCCTTCCCCTTATCCACTCTCCTTTATGTCAATTCTCCCCTCACATCAATTTTTCTAATGTCCTCCTTTCCTACTTACCCATTAGATAAAATTTGTTTCTATATTCGACTGATTGTGTATATTTTTCCCTCTTTGAACCAACACTGATGAGAATAAGGTTCAAACAATGCCTATTGTCCACACTTCCATCTTCCCCTCTACCATAATGGGTGTTTCTTGTCTTTGTATGTGAAATAATTTACTCCATTTTATTTCTCCCTTCCTTTTTTCACACTTTGTATTCCTCTTTCTCACCCTTATTTTTTATGTTGTTTCCTCAAATTCACCATATACCTGTATTCTCTATCTATATTCCTTCTATCCATACTGTTAGTGATACAATTTTTAAGAGTAAAAGGTATTGGATTTCTGGTTCTGGGAGCCAAGATGGCAGGGTAATCAGTAACTGCTATCTCCCTCTCTTGTTGACCTTGTCCAGACCAGAGGTAATTTCCCTCGGGAAAAGTAAACCCTGGAATGTGGGAACAGCAGAACGGGTAAACCGACTCCCAGCCCAGGAGGCTAGAAAAATCGCTAAAAAAGGTTCCTCTTGCTGTGGCCAAAGGCAATCAGTGCAGGATTTGAGCTTTCCCAGACAGTCCCAACAAACTGGTTGAAGATCCTGAACTCAACAGGGGAGAAGTCAGCAATTTCCAGCACCAGGACTGCAGGTGTGCCTCAGCACCCCAATGGAATCGGGAAGACACTAGCACAGAAAACTGAACTTGCCTATGCACTAGCTCTGAAGTGAAGCCTCTACTGTCAAGACCACCCCTCCACCACACTTAACAAGCTACCTCCAGGGTAACTGAATAAGACAGATATGATAGATCTCTAGAAAAAATTGAAGAGGGATAGCAAGGGATACACCTTTTTCTCTGTGGTACATGACACATATACAAAAACTGACCATGTACTAGACAATAAAAACCCTACAATCCAGTGCAAAAAGGCAGAGATAGTCAATGCATCCTTCTCTGATCATAATACAAAAAATTTATATGTAATCAAAGGCCATGGAAACATAGACCAAAAACTAATTGGAAACCAAACAATCTAATCCTAAAGAATGAGTATGTTAAACAACAAATTATAGAAACAATCACAACTTCATTCAAGAGAATCACAATAATGAGACTACCTATCTAATTTTATGGGTTCCTGAAAAGTAGTTCTTAGTGGAAATTTTATATGTTTGAGTGCCTACATGAATAAAATAGAGAATGAGGAGATCAATAAATTGGGCATGCAGGTAGTACTCAAAAAAGTACTAGAAAATTTCCAAGTAAATAGCAGATTAGAAATACTGAAAACCAAAGGAGAGATTAATAATATTAAAATTAAGAAAACTGTTGAACTAACAAATTAAAACTAAGAGGTAGTTTTATGAAAAAAAACAATAAAATTGATAAATCTTTAGTCTATTTGATTAAAAAAAACAAAAGAAGAAAACCAAATTACCAATATCAAAAATGAAAAGGGTGAACTCGACTCCAGTGAGGAGGAAATTAAAACAATACTAAGAAATCACTTTGCCCAACTGTATGCCCATACATTCCACAATCTTAGTGAGATGGATAAGCAAAAGATAAAAATTACCCAGACTAACAGAAGAGGAAGTTGAATACGTAAATAAACCCATCTCAGAGAAAGAAATGGAACAAGCTATCAATGAACTCCCTAGGAAAAAATCTCCAGGGTCAGATGGATTCACAAGTGAATTCTATCAAACATTTAAAGAACAGTTAATTCAAATATGATATAGATTATTTGGGAAAATTGGGGAAGAAGGAATCCTCCCAAATTCATTTTATGATGCAAATATGGTTTTGATCCCTAAACCAGGAAGAGTCAAAACAGAGAAAATTATAGACTACTTTCTCTAATGAATATAGATGCAAAAATTTTAAATAATGTTTTAGCAAAAAGAATACAGCAATTAATTAAGAGAATAATACCTTATGATCAAGTAAAATTTAAACCAGGAATGCACAGCTCATTCAATATTAGGATAACTATTAACATTATCGATCATATAAATAATAAAACCATCAGAAACCACATGACTATCTCAACAAGAGCAGAGAAAGCTTTTGAAAAAATACAACACCTTACCCATTGAAAACACTGGAGAATATAGGAATAAATGGAAATTTCCATAAAATAATAAGCACTATCTACCTAATACCTTCAGCATGCACTATATGCAGTGGGGATAAGCTAGATGCATTTCCAATAGTATCAAAGTGAGGGAAAAAATCTAAGTTATACAGAAATGGTTGTAGAACCTTGAAAATAAGTAAAATAATTTTTACAAAGAGTTAGAAATATTATCTTTCCTTGTGGGGATGTAAACAGTTTAGTTCTATAGAATCCCTTATTGTATTCCTTTTTCTTTTTCTTGTTCATGTTTCTCTTGAATTTTGATATCGGAGGTCAAATTTTTGGTTTAATTCTGGTTTTCCTCTTATCATGGCTTAAAATCAGTTCACTTCATTGAATGGTCACTTTTTTCTTTAACATCTTGTGCTTGATTTTCTCAGGTAAGTGATTCTTGGTAGTCCTAGCTCCTTTGTCTTCCAGTATACCATGTTCCATGATCCCTGATCCTTAATGTTGCAACATTCAGGTTCTGTATGATCCAGTTTATGAATCCCTGATATCGGTGTTGTTTCATTCTGGTCACTTGCCGTATTTTTTCCCTTGACCCGATAGTTCTCAAATTGGACTATTATGTTCCTTGAGGGTTTTATTTTGTGATCTCTTTTCTGAAGAAATCTGTGGATTCTTTCAATTTCTATTTTTCCCTCTGGTTCCAAGACATCAATACAATGTTATTTGTTAATTCCTTGAATGATACTGTCCAGGTTTTCCTTTTGATTATGACTTTCAGGTAGTACAATAATAATCATTTTGTCTCACTTGGATCAATTTTCCAGGTCAGCTGTTTTCTCCCATGAGATATTTTACATTTTCTTCCATTTGTGCATTCTTTTGAGTTTGTTTGATTGATTCATGATGTCTCATAGAGTCATAAGTTTCCACTTCTTTAATTCTAAATTTTAAGGTATTACTTTCCTCCATTAACTTTTGTACTTTCTTTCCTTTGGGACTATTGTACTTTTTAAGGAATTTATTTCTTCAGATAATTTTTGTTTAACCTTTTTCCATTTGGACAATTCTACTTTTCAATAAGTTTCCTAGGCTGTTGACTCCTTTAAAATAATTCTCCTGCATTGCTTTATTTTCCTGTTTTCTCTATTTCTCTCCTGATTTTTAAGCTGCTTTTTCAGTTCTTCCATGAGCTCTTATTGGGCTTGAGATGACTTCCTATTTTTCTTTAGGGTTTTGTCCATAGGAATTTTGACATTGTTTTCATCTTCTGATTTCATGCTCTTCCATGACAGCATAATAACATTTTTTGGTCTTTTAAACTTGACCTCTGCTCCCAGGGTGAACAGGGGCACTGTCTATGGTTTCTTTTGCTAGTGGTTGCAGACACTGGCTATTTATTCAGAGTTTATCTGGTGTTGCCCTCAGGCCCATGGAGGACCCTTGTATATGGTGCTCTGTCCAGAGCTTGACTGGTAGTTTACATGGTGCTGAGCTTGGGTCCTAGTTTTTGTGTCTGATGTGTGTTGAGATCCAGTGTGGGTTTCTGCATTTCTCAGTGGCTACACTGAAGGATATGTGGTCAGGTCTCTGGAGGCTGCTGCTTTGTATGTGGCAGAGACTGTGCTGACTGGAAGCTGCCTGCATACTTATGCCTCTGTAGGTTTGGCATCTACCTGTTTGCCTAGGTCTCCTCTGCTGAAGCACATGGAGGCCTGGATCGTGGAAGCTGCCTATTGGTCCACAGCTATGCTGAACCGTGTGGTAGTTCTCACAGGTATGGTCTGCCAGTTCCTCTGGTTATGCTATGTCATGTGGGAGTCCTAGTGTTGCTATGTGCCTGCTCGGTCACATTGGGACTGAGGATCTCCACTGATTTGTTAAAGTGGTGCTGGTTGGGATGCTTTCACTCCTAGTCTGTGGTCCCATTTCACCTGAGTGAGAAGTACCTTTCCTATCACTCCTCTAATTTTCCTGGGCTAAAAGAATATCTTGCCCTATTTTTTGATGCTCCAGGATTCCTGTGGGGGCTCTAATTTATAGTTCTTTGAAGGGGAATATGGGAGAGTTGCAGTGTAACTGCTCACTCAGTCTTCTTGACTTCCAAAAATCAGCAGCTTATATACACATTGGCATATGTCTCTCTTTTTTCAGGCTATGCACAGAAATATTGAAATCTGATTTTATTTCATTTATCTATTTATTTATTTTTAAATTTTAACATTCATATCCACAATATTTTAAGTTCCAAATTTTCTCCCCATCTCTCCTCTCTCCCCATCCCATGAAAACGTGCATTCTGATTAACCATTCTCTCAGTCCTCCCTCCTTTCTATCACACACCTCCCTTCCCTTATCCCCAAATTCTCTCTTTTCTTATAGGACAAGATAGTTTTCCATACCCCATTACCCATTAATATTTCTTATTTCCCAGTTGCATGCAAAAACAATTCTCAACATTCGTTCCTAAAATTTTGAGTTCCAACCACTCTACTTTCCTCTTTCCTCATACATCTCCACGGAGAAGGCAAGTAATTCATTATAGACTATACATGAGTAGTAATGCCAAAGACTTCCATAATAGTTGTGTTGTGAAAGACTAACTAAATTTCCCTCCATCACGTTTTGCCCCATTTATTCTCCTCTATCTTTTGACCTTGTCCCTCCACAATAGTGTTTATTTCTAATTGCTTCCTCCTTCCATTTGCCCTCCCTTCTATCATACCCTCACACTCCACTTCTCTCCTTCTTCCCTACTTTCCTGTAGTGTAAGACAGATCTTCATACCAAACTGGGTGTGAATGTTATTCCCTCCTTAATCCAAATGTTGTGATCACAGTAAGCTTCACACTTTCCCTCTCACCATCCCCATTTTCCCCTCCATTATAAAAACTTTTTCTTTCCTCTTTTATGAGATTATTTGCCCCATTCCATTTCTCCCTTTCTCCTCCCAATAGACTCCCATCTCATCTCTTAATTTTATTTTTCTATATATCATCCCTTCCTATTCAACTCATCCTGTGTTTTCTGTCTATATATATATATATATATATATATATATATATATATATATATATATATTCACTCACTTTTCATGACTTTCTAGCTTTACTGTCATTACTCTTTCCAATTTTTCTCCACCTTCCTTGCTTGATTTTTAAAATCCTTTTTGAGTATGTCCATGATGTGAGACCATTGCATGTTTTTTGGTGGTTTTGGATGAGGAAGCCTTGACTTTTTTGTCTCCCTCTGATGGTATGCTTTCTTCTTCGTCATCTGAAAGAATGGATGAAAATGCCTGTTATTTTAACCATCTTTAGTCTTATTTTTCCCTTTTTGAGGCATTTTCCTAGCCAGTTAGTTGACTTTTGCATCCTTTGTCAAGTAAAGGGTATCCTCTAGCGACCTGTAAGTTCTTGGTCCCTCCAAAGTGGCCCAATCAAGGAAGATGAGTTTACTCCTCTCCTGGCCTGCTCTTTCATCTGTGAGCAATCCCAAGCGCTATTTCTGCCCAAGTAGAAATCCCTCTCCAGAGCCTCCACCATTTACACTAGGCCAGTGTGCCTCCTCATCCCAGGACTGCCACTCAAGCCCAGATTGGGTGCTCAATTCTCCTACGGTATTTTGGCTGAGGGCTACTAAAATGGATGCTGCTATGACAATGACCACCAGAGCCAGACCACATTCCCTTCTAACAAAAGTGAAAGCTCTATATCACTGACCTTTGAAGTAGTCTTTGGTGTTTGTGAGCTGAGAAATCTGGGATCTGCAGCTGCTGCCTGGGTTTGAGGCTGCTCTGGTCCTGTCCATGCCATGCCATATGCCCAAGACTGGGTTATGCTCTGCTCAGAGCCCCGTGTGATAGACCTTTCCTGTTGATCTTCTAGGCTGTATTGAACTGGAAATCTCTTTCACTTAGTCATTTTATGCCTTCTGATGCACTATAATTTGAGTAACTTTTACAGGTATTTTATGTGCTATGGTGGGGGAAAGCTGTATGTCTGTCCTAGGACTTCACAATCTTCACTCCACTCCTTGACATATTGAAATCTTAACAAAGCATTTAAATTGCAACCACTATTAAGGAGTTTTAAAAAGAAGAACTTCAAGAAAACAATGACTTTGGGGAAATTGTTTTAATTTAAAAATTTAATATCCCCTCTGAGACATTCCCCACAACTTGCCCACACACTGTCCTATAGGGCCATTGCTACCTTAAGTAGGGGAGTAAACCTATGTGATCTATACCCCCATTCTCCTGACACTTAAACTCGTAGGGCACATATGCAGTGCTTTACCTTACCAATCAAACACCAGTGCAGAATTAGCTATAATTATAGGCATTTATTCAGATGGAATCATAAAAATTATACAAACCAAGTGTTCCTCCCCTATGTCCACCCATATGACTTCGGCAGACTCACCATTATTCTTGGGATATATCATTATCCTTGGGATATCCTTGAGAAGACTGATCACAGACTTAAAGTAAAGCAGGAAAGAGACACATTTAATGCAGTATCGTTAAGAGAGTAAGTGCTAAATAAATGCTTACTGATTTTTAAATTGTGTCCATCCTTTGATTCTATAAACTTCAGGATCTCTCTTTTTTTTATTAAATTTTTACATTCATTCTCACAAAATTTTGGGTTCCAAATTTTCTCTCCATTTGTCCCTTCCCCCCACTCCAATACACCGAGGATTCTAATTTCCACTAGCACCAATCTGTTCTCTCTTCTATCATCCCTCCTTTCCCTTGACCCCATCTTCTCTTTTGTCCTGTAGGGCCAGGTAATTTTCTATTCTCCATTACCTGTACTTCTTATTTCCTAGTAGCAAGAACAATACTCAACAGTTGTTCCTAAAACTTTGAGTTCCAACTTCTCCCCATCCTTCCCTCCCCCCTATTCCCTTTGGGAAGGCAAGCAACTCAATATAGGCAATATCTGTGTAGTTTTGCAAATGACTTCGATAATAGTTGTGTTGTGTAAGACTAACTATATTTCCCTCCATCCTATCCTGCCCCCCCCATTGTTCCTATTCTCCCTTTTGATCCAATCCCTCCCCGAGTGTTGACTTCAAATTGCTCCGTCCTCCCATTGCCCTCCCTTCCATCATCCCCCCCACCCTGCTTATCCCCTTCTGCCCCACTTTCCTGTATTATGACAGGTTTTCATACCAAAATGAGTGTGCATTTTATTCCTTCCTTTAGTCGAATGTGATGAGAGTAAACTTCATGTTTTTCTCTCAGCTCTCCTCTTTTCCCTTCCACTAAAAAGTCTCCTGCCTGCCTCTTCTATGAGAGACAATTTGCCCCATTCCATTTCATCCTCTCACCTCCTAATACATTTCTCTCTCATCGTTTACCTTAATTTTTGAAAGATATGATCCCATCCTATTCAATTCACTCTGTGCTCTCTGGCTCTGTGCGTGCGTGCATGTGTATATGTGTGTGTGTGTGTGTGTGTGTGTGTGTGTGCACATGTGCGTGTGTGCATGTGTGTGTAATCCCACCAACTACCCAGATACTGAAAAGTTTCAAGAGTTACAAATATTGTCTTTCTATGCAGGAATGTAAACAGTTCAACTTTGTTAAGTCCCTTATGTCTTCTCTTTGCTGTTTGATTTTTCATGCTTCTTCTCATTCTTGTGTTTGAAAGCCAAATTTTCTTTTCAGCTCTGGTCTTTTCATTAAGAATGCTTCAAAGTGGGGGGTGGAGCCAAGATGGCAGAGTAGAAAGACTCACGTATGCTAGCTCCGAACCCACAGCCCATATATTTCCTACAAGAAGAACTCCCCACAAATTCTGGAGCACTGAAAGTCACGCAGAAACACAGAAGAAAAGACTTCCATTCCAGAGAGCCCTGGAGAGTGATCCCCAGGGGTCTGTCATTCCCCGGAAAGCAGAATCCACCCCTGAGATTCCTTGTCCATGGCCCCAGAGGAGCAGATCCGAGCAGGCTTCAGGGATGGAATCTCCGGCAGCTGTGGAGGTGCCTCCGCCCACAGGTGTTACAGGTCAGTGAGAGAGACGTCTGAGCTGGCCAAGAGGGGAGCGGGGTGTCTCCATGACTCGGGGCCCCTCGGGAGGCAGGGGCAGAGGCAGGGGCAGAGGCAGAGGTGGAGGCAGTGACAGAGGCAGCGGCGGTGGCCCTGGGACTCCAGGACCAGCAGGCATAAGTTCAGGGCCATTACCGCTAGTGTCTCCATAAAGACCCTGAGGGAACTGAGCCAGGGAGGTGACCCTGCCCCCACCCGCCCCAATACTGAAGGTCTCTGCATAAAGGCTCTGAGGGAACTGAGCCTCAGAGGCGGCCCTGCCCCCACCTGAGCCCCAAAACTTAAACTCCCATTGAATAGCAGTCGCTCCCACAGTGGAAAGCCCATTTGAATCTCAAACTCCAAGCACTAGGTGGGCAGATCTAGGGGGGTGGTGGACAGGAATCTCAGAAGTCAAGTAAATGGCTGGGAAAATTCCCAGAAAAGGGGAAAAAATAAGACCATAGAAGGCATTTTCTTAGGGGACAGATGTTCCCACCTTTCAATTCTAATGACGAGGAACAATTCTTACCATCAGGGAAAGACGTGGAGGTCGGGGCCTCTCTATCCCAGACATCCCAGGTGGATGTCCAGTGGGCTCAGGCCATAGAAGAGCTCAAAAAGGATTTTGAAAATCAAGTTAGACAGGTGAAGGAAAAACTGGGAAGAGAAATGAGAGAGATGCAAGAGAAGCATGAAAAACGGGTCAATACCTTGGCAAAGGAGACCCAAAAAAATGCTGAAGAAAATAACACCTTGAAAAATAGGCTCACTCAATTGGCAAAAGAGGTTCAAAAAGCCGATGAGGAGAAGAATGCTTTCAAAAGCAGAATTAGCCAAATGGAAAAAGGGGTTCAACAGCTCAGTGAAGGTAATAGTTCTCTCAAAATTAGAATGGAACAGATGGAGGCAAATGACTTTCTGAGAAAACAAGAAATCACCAAACAAAATGAAAACAATGAAAAAATGGAAGAGAATGTGAAATATCTCATGGGAAAAACAACTGACCTGGAAAATAGATCCAGGAGAGAAAATTCAAAAATTATGAGACTAGCTGAAAGTCATGATCAAAAAAAGAGCCGAGACATCATCTTCCATGAAATTTTCGAGGAAAACTGCCCTGATATTCTAGAACCAGAGGGCAAAATAAGTATTGACAGAATCCATCGATCACCACCTGAAAGAGATCCAAAAAGAGAACCTCCTAGGAACATTGTGGCCAAATTCCAGAATTCCCAGGCCAAGGAGAAAATATTGCAAGCAGCTAAAAAGAAATAATTCCAGCATTGTGCAAATACAATCAGGATAACTCAAGATCTAGCAGCTTCTACATTAAGGGATTGAAGGGCGTGAAATAGGATATTCCAGAAGTCAAAGGAACTAGGACTCAAACAAGAATCACTTACCCAGCCAAACTGAATATAATATTTCAGGGGAAAATATGGTCTGTCAAAGAAACAGAGGACTTTCAAGCATTCTTGATGAAAAGACCAGAGCTGAAAAGAAAAATTGACTTTCAAACCCAAGAATGAGAAGAAGCATGAAAAAGGAAACAGCAAAGAGAAGTCAGAAGGGACTTACCAAAAGTGAACTGTTTACATTCCTACATGGAAAGACAATATTTGTAACTCTTAAAATTTTTCAGTGTCTGGGTAGTTGGTGGTATGACACGCACACACACACATGTACACATGTGCATGCATGCACACATACACACATGCATGCACATGCAGAGACAGAGAGCACAGAGTCAATTGAATACGATGGGACCATATCTTAAAAGAAATTAAGGTAAATGGTGAGAGTGAAGTGTAGTGGGAGGAAAGAGGGTGAAATGGAACGTGGTAAATTATATCTCATTCAAGAGGCAAGCAGGAGATATTTTAGTGGAGGTAAAAAGAGGAAGGCTGAGAAAAGAAACAAGAAGTTTACCCTCATCACATTCGACTAAAGGAAAGAATAAAATTCACAGTCATTTTGGTATGAAAACGTATCTTACAATACAGAAAAATAGGGGAGAAGGAGGTAAGAAAGAGGGGGGGATGATGGTAGGGAGGGCAATGGGAAGAGGGAGCAATTTGAAGTCAACACTTGGGGAGGAACAGGATCAAAAGACAGAATAGATATAATGGGGGATAGGAGAGGATGGAGTTAGTCTTACACAACACGAGTATTATAGAAGTCATTTGTAAAACTACACAGATATGGCTTATATTGAATTGCCTCCCTTCCCAAAGGGAACGGGTGGGGAGGGAGGGATGGGGAGAATTTGGAACTCAAAGTTTTAGGAACAGCTGTGGAGTATTGTTGTTGCTACTAGGAAATAAGAAATACAGTCAATGGGGAATAGAAAGTCATCTGGCCCTACAGGACAAAAGAGAAGATTGGGACAAGAGAAAGTAGGGATGATAGAAGAGAGGGCAGATTGGTGATAGGGAAAATTAGATTGCTCGGTGTTTTGGGGTGGGGGAGGGGAAAAAAGGGGAGAAAAATTGGAACCCAAAATTTTGTGAAAATGAATGTAAAAAGTTAAATAAATAAATTTTTATTTAAAAAAAATGAGTGCTTCATAGTCCTCTGTTTCATTGGAAAACCATATTTTCCCCTGAAGTATTACACTCAGTTTTGCTGGGTAGGTGATTCTTGGTTTTAGTTCTAGTTCCTTTGACTTCTGGAATATCCTCTTCCACTCCCTTCGATCCCTTAATGTAGAAGCTGCTAGATCTTGTGCTATCCCAATTGTATTTCCACAACACTGGAATTGTTTCTTTCTAGCTGCTTGCAATATTTTCTCCTTGACCTGGGAATTCTGGAATTTGGCCACAATGTTCCCAGGAGTTTCTCTTTTTGGATCTCTTTCCGGCAGTAATCAGTAGATTCCTTGAATACTTATTTTGCCCTCTGGTTTTAGAATCTCAGGGAAGTTTCCTTGATAATTTCATGAAAGATGATGTCTAGACTCTTTTTTTAATCATAGCATTCATGTAGTCCCATAATTTTTAAATTGTCTCTCCTGGATCTATTTTCCAGGTCAGTTGTTTTTCCTATGAGATATTTCACGTTATCTTCCATTTTTTAATTCTTTTGCTTTTGTTTTGTGATTCTTGGTTTCTTAGAAAGTCATTAGCCTCCATCTGTTCCATTCTAATCTTGAGAGAACTATTTTCTTCAGTGAGCTTTTGAACCTCTTTTTCCATTTGACTAATTCTGCTTTTGAAAGCATTCTTCTCCTCATTGGCTTTTTGAACCTCTTTTGCCAATTGAGTGAGCCTATTTTTCAAGGTGTTATTTTCTTCAGCGTTTTTTGGGTCTCCTTTAGCACGGTATTGACCTGTTTTTCATGCTTTTCTTGCATCTCTCTCATTTCTCTTTCCAGTTTTTCTTCCACCTGTCTAACTTGATTTTCAAAATCCTTTTTGAGCTCTTCCATGGCCTGAGCCCATTGGATATCTATTTCAGATGTTTGGGATACAGAGGCCTTGGCTTCTATGTCTTTCCCTGATGGTAAGCATTGTTCTTCCTCACCAGAAAGGAAAGGAGGATACATCTGTTCACCAAGAAATTAACCGTCTGTGGTCTTATTTTTTTTCCCTTTTCTGGGCAATTTCCCAGCCAGTTACTTGACTTCTGAGATTCCTCTCCACCCCTGACTCACTAGTGCTTGGGGTCTGAGATTCAAATGCTGCCTCCCAGCCTCAGGGCTTTCAGTGCGGGGCGTGGCTGCTATTCAGTGTGATTAAGTTGTAGTTCTCAGGTGGGGGCAAGGCTGTCTCCCAGGCTTAGTTCCCTCAGGGCTTTTTTGAAGAAACCTTCAGTAATGGATCGAGCTCCTGCCTGCTTTGGGAGCACCTGGCCACTGCTTCCCCCACTGCTTCCTCCCCAGGGGCCCCGAGTTATTGAAACTCGCTGCTCCCTTCTTGGCCAGCCCAGAAATCTCTCTCACTGACCTGTAGTGCCTGTGGGTTGAGGAACCTTCGCAGCTGCTAGAGATTACCTCCCTGAAGCCTGTTCGGATCTGCTACTCTCGGTGCCGTGTGGCCAAGGCAGGGCCAGGCTCCACTCCAGGTCAGGTGCGCAATGAACCTTTGGTGATGGTTTTTCAGGGCTCTCTGGAACAGAAATCTCCTCCACTCCATTGCTGCCAGCTTCCACCACTGCAGAATTTGTTGGGAGTTCAGGTAATTTATGGGCTGTGTGTTCAGAGCTAGCATATGTGAATCTTTCTCCTCCACCATCTCGGCTCCTCCCCCTCTCTTTCTTTACTGATGGTCTCAAGATCACCATGTATAATCTTATAACAATCGTATCTTAACATATCTCATTTTAGAAATGAAGATATCTAGGTCAGAAAGGGTGAATGAGTTATCCAAAGTCACACAATAGGAAGTGAGTATCAGAGTCCAAATATGGTCCTAGGACTTCTGCCTCCTATGCCATTTTGCTTTTCACAATATCACCTTGCTTTCTATAATTTTTACTCTACTGTGTCTTGGTAGAGAAGATTCAGTGTTCTGAAAAATTATGCTACTTATAGTAAAAGTCTGGGAAAGTTCTACCAATTTGAAAATGGTTTGAAACACCACCTGACAATATATGTCTCATCTGAGGTTGAGCCTGCTTTAATTCAGAAGGAAGCACACCTTTTTTTTTTTAGCAGCAAAGTGATTTTTCTTTTGTTTTACCATAGCAATTAATAAAGACCATATATTAAAATATGAAGAAGTTGTGATATGCATGTTTGGATTGAGTACCCATACCAACATCACATTCTCTGCAAGTGGAAATAAGTCAGTTTCAGTTGGGGAGTGTTAGTTTTCTTAATATTGTTTCAATAATTTGAACCAATTGATTGTGATTCCCTAAACGTTGATCCGTAAGAAATTATGTCTGTCTTACTGGAACCTGATCCTATACTATTTACAAAAATAAAGGAACTAAATTTTAGAATTCCTATTCTATGCCCAATGTCACTTTGGGAAAAGGAAAAAAATATCTGTTTACATGTATAATCTTCATAGAGGCCATTGGTAATTTATGACACTGATATCTTTCTTGTACAGTAAATAATTTTGAAAAGCAGACTAAGTCTCAAGATGACATTTTTCCCCTAGACTGCCGATAGTGTATGGAACCACAGTGGCATTGTGTTTACAACTTAATGGAGTTAAAAAAGTTTTTCTAGAACAGAGGAATAATATTCCTCTCAGCAGAGGAGCGTCCTGGTATTTTGATATTGATCAAATAAATCTCACAATAGCCATGGAACAAAATTTATCTTTCAGATCATTCTTTAGAAAAATCCTTTTCAATGCATTCCAGCACTTCCTCTTAAGTTTGCTTGTCTTTTTCACTATTGTGTTATTTAAATTTGATTTGTTGGGAGGACAATGAAATATGCATGATTTTTAAGCTTTTTTTCTTTGCTTTTCTGTCAAGCTCCACCAGTTATTTTGGTAAGACACATGTAGGAATAAATATTTACAAGGTAGAAATGTGTTTAGCATAAAATAAAAATATAAAAATGAATACTATTGGCACTTTGTGAAAAGGACATTAAACCTTTATGTCTAGTCTTCAATTTTGTTTGAATAAAATGATATATACATGCTCAGCTTAGATGTTTTGTTCTTATTATGTAGAAGATATATGTATTTATTTTTCTATATTTCTTACAAATATTTACAAACAGAAATACACACACAGACACCTATCTGTATATATACATATATAAACATGCACATATAGTTATAAACTAGACATTGGGAATGCAAATACAAAAAATGATACAGGTTGTTATTCTCTCCCTTTCCTCTCCTGTCTTCTCTTGTGATCTTCTGTTCTTTTCTCTTCTCTCCTGCCATTTCTCAGCTTCAGTTTACTCAGATATTAAATAATAAGCTTGGAATAGATAATCACAAAGGCCCATTTAAGTATTAACATTCTAAGAATTGACCACATTATTGAAGATTAAACTAATGATTTGTTATTTCCCTCTTCCAAGAAAAGACATTTTATGTGTATAATTAATCCTAATATTTGCCTACAAATACATAGATTTGGAAACTTAAAAATACATTACCTTACTGAATAAATACAACCAGTATTCTCTGATACTCTACCAGTATTTGCTTGTTAGTAAGAAGGCAAATAAGTATCTGTGAGACTAAATGACCACATTAGTACAGCTGTTGAATTCAATGAAGACAAATGCTTGACTTGTGGTTTTTATTTGGAAGTGGTAACGGACTTCGTGCCAGGGTTTCCTATTGTCTCTAGGATAAAATACAAACATATCTGTTTGGTATTTCAAGTCCTTCACAATCTGTATCCAACCTAGCTCTGCCAACTGATCTCACATTCTTCTCAATACACTTTATATACCAGCCAAACTGGCTTTGCCCTTCTTTATACATGATATTCTATCTCTCTCTTCCACGTATTTGCACAGCTTCTTCCCCATGTCAGGTATAATCCCACCTCCCACCCCCAACTTTTACTGCTTAAAAGACCCTGATTATTTCAGAGGTCCACCCAGGTAGTATTCCATTCAAATTTGACTTTTTATTGACCTGATACACACACAGAGACATATACAGACACACACAGATATATATATATATATATATATATATATATATATATATATACACACATACACATTAATATAGTATATATATTAATACACACAAACGTATATACATACATATATACATATATATCAGTGTATAAACTCATAGAATATAAGTACTAATATAGGTGTACTAATACAGTATATATATATAATAGTATATTCTATATAATTATATATATACTAATTAAACAAGTAAATTATATATGTGTGCATACACGTGCATATACATATATCTATATGTATATATATGTATGAATATTTATGCATACACATAAATAATTTACTTACCTGTATTCATATTGTTATCTGTAAGAGGAAAGTACATAAACTTTTTCAAGACAGATCATTTTATTTTTTCCTTTGTGTTCTTATAGTCTAATGCCTATATCTGACATTTTACATAGTGATTCTTTTATTGAATCAAAGTGAATAGAGTCACATATGTATCATTAACCAGCTCTCCTCTTGAGGAAGACAGTCAGATACTTTTATTAGGATAGTCTATTCATACTGTGCTAAGTTCTTTGGAGGACATAAGAAAAATAAAATGCCTGGATCCAGCTCTTTGTGAGTTCCCATTTTAGTTATGACACATCACATAGTAGAAAAGCAACAAAAAAATAGCCCTGGACTTTTGGGTCTATTTCTGACTCCTCCACTAAGTAAAGTCCCTATGTAATCTTGGGCAAATCACACAACTTCTCTGAGCTTCAGTTTCTTGATCTCTAAAATAAGGAAATACTACGAGACGGTTTCTAATATTTTCTTGAGAAAAAAAGTAACTTTTCTAATTGATCAAGAAAGAAAAGTATTGGTCTGCAAGTTAATGATATATTTCTCATATGACATTGGAAAAACAGTACGTAATTAGTGCTAATCAGACCAGAATTCATTTTCTTACTCTTCCAGTTATTAGTTTTATAATGTTTAGCAAGTCATTTATATAGTCTAAGCTTCACTTTCTCACCATGTCAAATGGGAAAATAATACCTGTCCTAACAATTTTATAGACTTGTTATGTAGTTCAAATGAAAAGATGGATGGCTAAATGTTTTGAAAAATAGAAAAAATCATATTTAATGAGGTGATGATAAGTCACTTGCATAGTTATTAGTAATTACTAGTATGGGTTAACATAAAGCATTAGAATAAACTTTAGAATTAGGAAGATGAGTTCAAATGCTGATTACTTTTCTCTATATGTGACATTGAGTAAGTCACTTCACATCTCTAATCCTCAGTTTTCTCATCAATAAAAACAGAAATGATCATTTAATAATTTTTTTTTTGCAGTAGGAAAACCTTGAAGAAACTTGAAAGTGATGTATTAATTTTCATATTATATATTAATTGGTCATATTAATATTATTAATGTATGCTCTTACTATATTTTCATACAGGCAAACATGGAAAAAGTTTTATTCTTGCTATTAGCATTCCACTGTAAATATGGTAAAGGAGACATTGTAAAGACTATGTCACTAAAATTCATGGCAATTAATTTGAGACTGCCTCTTACTGATTTCATCTGTGTATCACTACTGTACATCTGATTTCTGGGTACAACCTACTGACTTGACTATTTGTATTTCTTACTGTGAGGTAGCTAGACTGGAACTTACCACTTTAATTTGTTGTTAATAGATTAGCTTTTTATTGTGAAAAACAAAAGCAGTAAACATTTGGGAAGGAGGTGGTCAAACAATTTCTTTGTAAAATCAATCAATGTAATTTTCAGTAACATGTGTATGGATTATATCTTCTAAGTTTCTTATATTCCCCATAGTCTTTAAAAAAGTGCTCTCTCTCTCTCTCTCTCTCTCTCTCTCTCTATATATATATATATATATATATATATATATATATATATATATATATATATATACATACACACACACACATATATATACATATACACATACAGACACAGACACAGACACACAGACACACAGACACAGACACACAGACACACACACACACACACATATATATATATATATATATATATATATATAAAGTTCAAAAACAATGGCTAATTAACCAGTTTTCTTGATTCAGTCAATTGTTCATGGAATCATATAGTTAAAGACAGAATGGAATAGTCTCATGTACTATTAAAAAGATATTGCAAGGCAGTATAATGAGAAGAACAGTGATTACTCTGTAAATGAAGGTGCTGTGAAAAGTCCAAGTGAAATCCAGATCTTACAAATTATAGAGGAAAGATTTAAAAGATCTTCATATAAAACACAGTCCAATAAAAGCTAAGAAAATTGTCAGTAAACTCCTCCACATTCTGGGAGGGGGGGGGGGCTTTGACCTCTAGATCCTCAATTATCTCACTTTATCAAATTTTGCAGAACTAATCCCCTTAATACTATGGAATATGTGGCCTTGAGGGATTCCCCATCTCTGGCTCAAGACTATTAAAGGGGACAGACAGAATTCCGGTCAGGGATATTACAGAAAGTTTAAAAAAAGCACTATCTTTTATAATCATAGTCTAAAACCAGCATGATATCATACTTGCACTTAGGGAAAGCAAGGAACAAAGACAACTTCCCTGTGACTTGTCCAAGAGAGAGAAGCAAAGTGAAAGTATCCAGGCAATGCAAACCCATGAGCTTTTCAAGAGGTCTGAACAGTGCAATCTCAGATATCTTGTAGATTCTGCAGCAGTATGTCTCAGGAATGTGAATGTGATGATCTTATAAACAAAATAGAAGAGGGTGCCAGAATGGATTAGACAGTAGAAAGTGGTTTGAAATAAATTATGGTTACAAAGAAATCTCACTTGAAAGAAAATTTCACAAAGACTTGAACTGAGGAATTAAAACAGAATTTATTTTGCCCCAGATAAATTTTTAAAATCACCAACGACAATCCTGAGCACAGACAAGATAACCATAAAAGTTAACATGATCCAAAGTACATAAGAGAAACAGTTTTAAATTACTGTGTGTGTTTGTCCTTTGTTGCTGAAGAAGTTGATGCTATTAGACAAATAATGACATGACTTGCACTTGAATTTGTTTTGAGTGAGGGAGGGCTGTGCAGGTGGCCAGCCTCATTTGTCCTCCAGAGCCATCTTAATCCAGTGACCAGATATTCATTAGGATGACCCATGATGAGGCAATTGGGGTTAAGTGACTTGCTCGAGTTCACACAGCTAGTGAGTGTCAAGTGTCTGAGGTGACATTTGAACTCAGGTCCTCCTGACTCCTGCACTGCTTCTGTATCCACTGCAGCACCTACTGCCCCTATTACAATTAATAAGAAACAGTACAATGTCAGTCCTTTACATTTACATTTAGCATCAAATGGAATAATATTGAACTTCTTTAGAGAAAAAGTTAATCAAATTATTGGGGGAAAGAGACACCAAAATAATAGTTGGAGACATTATCCTCTTGCCTTTTAATTAGAAAAAAAGAATTAAATTAAGCATGAAAATAGAATTTTGGAAAATTATAAATGAAAGAATTTTGATGTTCATTGAATCTGGGAATCAAAAGTAGTATACACATCTCTTAGCTTAGTAAGATAACTTAACCAAAACTGACGATATAATGAGACATGAAATGTTATAAACAAATACAGAAATATTGACCACAACATTTACTTTTTAGAATCAGTTAGTATATATCAGTTAGCATATATATATATATATATATATATGCAGGTAATATTTTAAAATGTACATATATGTAACCATATGTACATATATGTGCATGCATACCTACACACAGGATATGTGTGGATGTCTGTGTAATTTTTTTCATAACACAACAGAAATATGAGCTTTACATATAAGGGAAGATCATACATATACATTTGCATATAGAAATCCGTTCATAAGAAAACAGATATATAAAATTTGTACAAGAAAGTCTGTAATTATACACACACACACACACATATATTTACTTTTAGTTTTCAACATTCATTTCCACAAAATTTTGAGTTACAAATTTTCCTCCCATCTCTCCCATCTCCCGCCTCACAATGTCTTGCATTCTCATTACCCTTCCCTCAATATGCCTTCACTTCTAGCATACCCTTCCCTTGCCTTATCTTCTCTCTTTTCTTGTTGGGAAAGATAGATTACTATTACCTGTATTTATTATTTCCAAGTTGCATGCCAAAACAGTTATCAACACTTCCTCCTAAAACTTTGAGTTCCAACTTTTCTCTCTTCCTCCCTCCCCACCCATTCCCACTGAGAAGGCAAGCAATTCAATATAGGTTCTATATGTGTAGCTTTGGAAAAGATTTTCATAATGGTCATGTTGTGTAAGACTAAATATACTTCCCTCCATCATATCCTGGTCCCCATTTATTTTATTCTCTCTGTTCACCTTGTCCCTCTCCAAAAGTGTTTACTTCTAATTACTCCCTCCTTCCATTTTCCCTCCCTTCTATCATTCCCTGTCCCCATTTATCCCCTTCTCCCCTACTTTCCTATAGTTTAAGATAGATTTTCATACCAAATTGAGGGGGCATGTTATTCCCTCCTTCAACCACATGTGATAAGAATAAACTTCAATTTTTCCTTCTCACCTCACTCCTTTTCTCCTCCATAAAAAAGTTATGTCTTGCCTCTTACATGAGAGATGATTTGCCTCATTCCGTTTCTCCTTTTATCCTCCCAATATATTCCTCTCTCACCCTTTAATTTTATTTTTTTGGATATTATCCCTTCCAATTCAACTCACCCTGTGCCTTCTGTTTAAATATATATATATATATATATATATATATATATATATATATATATATATATATATATATATATTTGTGTGTGTGTGTGTGTATGTGTGTATGTATGTATTATCCCTCCAACTAACAAAATACTGAGAAAAGTTTCAAGAGTTACAAATATGATCTTTCCATGTAGGAATGTCAGCAGTTCCACTTTAGCAGGTCCTGTAGGATTTTTCTTTCCTGTTTACCTTTTAATGCTTCTCTAGACTTCTGTGTTTGAAAGGCAAATTTCCTTTTCAGCTCTGTTCTTTTTATCAAGAATGCTTGAAAGTCCTCTATTTCATTGAATGACTATTTTTTCCCCCGAAGTATTATACTCAGTTTTGCTACGTAGGTGATTCTTGGTTTTAATCCTAATTCTTTTGACTTCTGGAATATCATATTCTAAGTCCTTCAATCCCTTAATGTAGAAGCTGCTATATCTTGTGTTATTCCAATTGTATTTTCATAGTACTCGAATTGTTTCTCCCTAGCTACTTGTGATATTTTCTCCTTGACCTGAGAACTCTGGAATTTGACTACAGTATTCCTTGGAGTTTTTCTTTTCAGATCTCTTTCAGGAGTTGATCATTGCATTCTTTATATACAGATCTCTCTCTCTCTCTCTCTCTCTCTCTCTCTCTCTCTCTCTCTCTCTCTCTCTCTCTCTGTCTCTATGTGTATATATCTACATATGTATTGATATAACTATATACATATATATGCATATATGTATATATATATATATATATATATATATATATATATATATATATATATTTCTAGTATATCAGTTCAATTTTCCTTGACAATTTCCTGAAAGATGATGTCTATCCTCTTTGTTGATCATGGCTTTCATGTAGTCCTGTAATTTTAAAATTGTCCTAGATCTAATTTCCAGGTCAGTTTTTTTTACAATGTGATATTTCACATTTCTTCAGTTTTTTCATTCTTTTGGTTTTGTTACTAATTTCTTGGCTTTTCATAAATTCATGAGTTTCCACGTGCTCCATTCTAATATGTAAAGAACTATTTTCTTCACTGAGTTTTTGAACCTCCTTTTTCATTTCCCTAATTCTGTTTTATAAAGCATTTTTCTCCTCATTCACTTTTTAGACCTCTTTTGCCATTTGAGTTAGTCTATTTTTAAGGGTGTTATTTTCATCAGCATTTTTGGGGTCTCCTTTAGTAAACTGTTCACTCCCTTTTCAGGATTTTCTTGCATCACTCTCATTTCTCTTACCATTTTTCCTCCACCTCTATTATTTGATTTTCAAAATCCATTGAAATGCAATGAAACCATTACATATTTATTTTGGAAGTTTTGCATGTAGAAGCCTTGACTTTTATGTCTTCCTCTAATTGTATGCAATCTTCTTCCTCATCCAAAATGATGGAATAAAATACCTGTTCACCAATAAAGCAACCTTCTGTAGTCTTATTTTTCCCCTTTTTTGGGTATTTACCTTGCCAGTTACTTGACTTTTTAGTCCTTTGTCAAGAACAGGGTGTACTCTTGGGACCAGTAAACATTCAGTTCCTCCAAGGTGGCACAGTCAAGGGAGAGAAGTGAACTCTGGCCTGTGCACTGGTCTGGGAGCAACCAAAAACTTTTCTGCCCAGGATCTGCTAGTAGAATTCCCTCTCCACAACTGCCTCCAGCTCCAACATTCCTCCTCACCCCAGGGCCACCAATCAGGGCTGAGACCTGTTCAATTTCCCCAGGTCCTTTAGGTCAAGGGCTCCAAAAATGGATGCTGACACTGCAGTGACTGCTGCAGGTGGGACTAGACACTTTCCGTTCTCAACTATGTAAAAGAGCTTTCTCACTGACCTTTGAAGCTGTTTTTGGCGTTTGTGGGTTGAGCAATCTGACTAAAGCAGTTGCTACCAGGGGTTCTGTCCCCTCGGGCCTGTTCCAGTCCTGTCCCTGCTATGCTGTATGTCTAAGACTGAGCTGAGATATGCTCTGAGCCTGGTGTAATAGGCCTTCCCTGTCAGCCTTCAAAACTGTCTGGGCTGGAAATCTCTTTCATTCTCTAGTTTTGTGGCATATTTTGCTCTAGAATTTGTTTGAATTCATTTTTTTTTACAGGTATTTAATGGGTTTTGGGGGAAAGCTTTTACATGTCCGTCCTTGTACTCCACCATCTTGACTCCTCCCCTTCTTCCCCTTTTTATTTGTTCATGGAAGGATTAAATGGGACAACCTGAATTATCTCTTTAGGTGCATGAGGGATATCAGAGCAAAAATTAACAGATAGTAAATATTTGTTGTGATAAATGTAATCTTATATTGATTGAAAGATTACAAAACATTAAGCTGAATTGGAATAATAGTAACAAATTGTAATGCCTGAACTGGAAAAAAATATTATCGCACCAACGCAAAGTTCACAGTGCCCATGCCTGCTATGAATATAGTGGCGGAATTCAGAATCATGAAATACCACAGACTCTCCACATGGAAGACAGGGATAAAGCAGTTTTTCAGACCCAAATCAATCACAGCAACAAAAATCTATACATAATAACAATGCAGAGAACACCATCCCCAAACTTTCCTCCTCCTAGACTTCTCACAAATCATCTCCATTAAACAAATCACAATCATGTTTCCTTTAAACAAAATAAAAACCAATCATTTTCACTCATGCTATCCAGCTGCCTGTATCCTTCCCAGCTCAGACTGCTCTCAAGAGTAAATTCCTCCCAATTCTGCTCTTCCTGTTCCACTCATTCAGCAAACTACTTCCACCACAGACTCCCTGTGACTCAGACTCATGTAATTCAGGCTCCCACATGAACCAGGTAAGTTACATGGGCCTACTAATGAATATCAAAGATTTCCCATTTAAATTACCATTATAAATGTTCAGGTAGCTTCCCAGTTACCCTGTTTACTCCTCTAAGTCTCTCTTGGCAAACACTCTCATGGATTTATTATAGAATAACCCACATATATAAATGACTATTGACAATTCAGAGTATATTACAACTGCAATTGTAATTGCTGGCGAATTAATTCACAGTGGACTATATCCACAAAACCAAAAAGAAATTTAATGAATGAATGAACAAACATGAATGAATAAACAAAGGGATGAATGAATGAATGAAATCAAAATCTGTCAACAACGTCACAGAATGGGCCAGGCAGGGACTGGAATCAAGAAGAATTAGGTTCCCATTGACTTTCAATAAGTTACTCACTATGCAACACTGTGTAAGTCACCTAAGATCTGTTTTTCTTTTCACTTTATTCATATGTAAAATAAGGATACCTAGAGCACTGACCTTGCAAGACTGTTGTGAAGATAAACTTTTGTAAGTACTATACATTTGCTATAATCATCATTATCATCATTGTTGTTACTATAATAAATATTGTTGTTAAAAATAATATTACATTTTCAGTTGTAAACCCTGAGTTTGAATCACAGTTTTGATATTTATTTCTTATGTAATTTTGGATAAATCCCTTACCCATAATAGGTCCCATTTACCCCACTGAGAAAGTGAGCATATTGAAGAAGTTGATTTCAAAATTTCTTTCTCTATATTCGAATAAATTTTGGCATGGGAAAACATGTCTTAATTTTCTGATAGGAGAAGATGGAAGAGGCTTCAAACCCTAACTGATCAACTGGGTATACAAGTCCTGACAAAATTACAGAATGTATTATCAATTATGTATATTTAGATAATTTCATATAGAAAGAAAATTATTTCTAATAAGTAGTTTGACTTCATCAAAATCTTTCATACATGAATAGTGTTATTTCCATTTTTGATATGGTTATTAAATTGTTAGATCAAAATATCACAATAAAAAGAATTTACCTACATTTCAGTGAAATATTTGACTAAGATTATATTTCTTGAAAGAGAAAGGAAGATATGGGATAAAGAGTGATAAAATTAGGTAAACTTCGAATAGGTAAATTACCAGATCCAATAATTAAGTCAAAGTTGGAGAGAGATCAGTAATGCTGCTCCCAACATCTGTTCTTAGCTATATATTATCCAATTTTGTTTTAGCAATGATGAAGATAAATTCATGGACAGTACATATATCAAATTCATTTTAATAAAGATTTAGTTGGTTTTGGAATTTTCAAAGTGTGATATAAGGAAACATGGGACAAATTAAAAAATAAGATCAACAGAGAAAACTAGGTTAATTTAAGGGAAATATTCACTACAACGAAGAGCAGTGAGAGAAGTTTGAAATGGCTTTCCTTGGGGCCCCAGGTAGCATTGAGACCATCCATACCAGTAAAATTCCGTAGTTTTCATAGAGGTCTTAAGTGGATCAAGTAGGATCAAGTATTACTAAGGAAAGAACTAGGAGCCTAGAACTAGGGACCAGGCCTGACTCACACAGGGTGAGAGTATCTTGGAAATTTGCAGCTAGTTGATGTCTTAACTTCCGGTTTTCAGCCTTTATTCCAGACTTTACTTTGAAAATGTTTTTCAAGGGATTATAGTCTTCCAAAAAGCTTATTCACACAATGGAGATACTATTGAGGTACTTGACAGAATAGTTAAAAGATTAGATAACAAATTTAACATAAAAAAATCTCAACGGTCCTAAAGTAAACAAGTGAAATTTGATTTAAAAAAAAAGAAAACAAAGTTCTTTAATTAGGTTAAACTGACTTTATAAGGTCATCATGGAAATGGAATGACTAGGCAACATTGTATGTAAAAATAATGTGAAGGTTTAGTAGATTGCAAGATGAATACAAGTATAACATGATAGTCCAAAAGGTGAATTATATAATTACATGACGTATAAGAAACAGAAAATATCCAGAACATGTATTTTCATACTCCCAGAAGCTATTCTGCTTTGATTATTCAATTTGTCAACTACTTTATACCATTTTGGGGACCGTACACTAAGAAGAAAATTGAGAAACTAGGAAGTCAGATAAGGATAACCGGGATGATGATCAGCCTTTAAAAAATGATAATTTAAGTAATGTGAAAAGATATGCTTACAAGAAAGGATGGAATTTCTCCCACATTGCTTGGATTTCTTGAATTGTGTGCATTGTTATTTATAAGATCTCTGGAAATTTTCCCTGTTGATGATTGTGAAGAATTAAGTCTTAGGGAACCTTAATGCTTAGGGTTGTAGGAAATGGCCACTGATCCAACAAAGAGCAGTAAGAAAGAGCAGTCAGTCTGCTTATATAAGAACCTACTAAGAAATACACACACACACATACATATGCATACACATATACATACACATTCATACATACATATGTATATATTCATATATATATGAACATATATATATATACATATACAAATATATATTCATGCACTCACACATACACACACACGTATAAAATTAATTAAATTGTGTGACATGTGCAGAATCGGAAATTTTGTTGGGGGAGTAATGAGAGAGACACATGGCATTATATTTGATTCACTTTATGCTTGTACATTGTTTGGAAATCAAATAAAGGTATATGCAAGAAAAAAAAAACATGTCACAGAAGGTCAACAGAGGATTGGTTAAAGGAGCTTTGGCTATATAGGCTAAAGAAGAGAAGCTGTAATAAAAATATAATTGAGGATCAGCAAAACAGCAAGAACAATAGTCATTGACTATAGTAATCTATGATTTGATAAACCCAAGACTCTAGCTTCTGGGATAACAACTATTTAACAAAACTGCCAGGAAAACTGGAAAATTATGTGGCAAAAAAATGGCATAGACCAATATCTTACACCTTATACCAAGATAAAATCAAAATGACTACATGATGTAGATATAAAGACTGATACTATAATAAATTGGGATGGGAGGGTGGAGCCAAGATGGCACAGTAGAAGGTTGGACCTGTAGAAACTCTACCCCATAGCCCATAGAATACCTGTAAAAATGACTCTAAACAAATTCTAGAGCAACAGAAGCTACAAAACAACAGAGTGAAAAGAGATTTCCACCCCAAGACAGACTGGAAGTTTGACAGGAAAGGTCTATTGCACAAGGTTTGGAGTGGAGTTCAAGTCAGCATTGACTGTGCTGACCAAGAGAGACAGGACTGGAGTAGGCTGGGGCAAGGAATATCTGGTAGTTACTGTGACTCCCAGATTGCTCAATGCACAAACACCAAAGAAAGATTCAAAGGTCACTGAGAAAGTTCTTTCACCTGGATGAGAAGGGAACCTGGTCTGGCCCTGCTGACAGCAGCCACTGCTGAACCAGCATCCATTTGTGGAATGCTAGGCCTAAAGATCCTGTGGGAATTGAGTAGCTGATATGCGTCGTTCTGAGTTGTGGCCCTGGGGTCAGAAGAAACACTGGCTGGTGGAGTAGGTGGAGGCTCTGGAAAGGGAATTCTACTCACAGATCCTGGGCAGAAAATCTTGTGGCTGCTCCCAGACCAAAGCACAGAACAGGAGAGGAGGAAACTCCTTTCTCTTTATTGTGCCACCTTGGAGGAACTGAGAAATTATAGGTTCCCAGAGTATTGCCTCCTCTTGACAAAGGACTCAGATGTGAAGTAACTGACTGGAATAATGTCCCCAAAAAGGGGGAAAAATAAGATTATAGAAGGACACTTTCATGGTGAACAGGTACATTTTTTCCATTCTTTTGGGTGAGGAAGAACAAGGCATACCATAGAGGAAGAAGTAAAAGTAAAGGCTTCTGCATCCAAAACCTCCAAAAAACATGCAATGCTCTCAGGCCATGGAAGAGCTCATAAAAAATTTAGAAAGTCAAATAAGAGACATGGAGGAAAAAAGGGAAAGGGAAATGAGAGTGATGCAATAAAATCTTGAAAAGTGAGTGAATGGCTTGCTAAAGGAGACCCCTCTCCCCCCCCCAAAAAAAAAAAAAAAACTGCTGAAGAAAAGAACAACTTTAAAAACAGACTAACGGGAATGACAAAATAGATCCAAAAAACCAATGAGAAGAGTTTTGTTTTGTTTTGTTTTGTTTTTTTAAAGCAGAATCAGACAAATGGAAAAGGATGTTCAAAAGCTCACTGAATAAAATAGTCCTTTAAAAATTAGAATTTAGTGGGGTGCAGCCAAGGTGGTGGAGTAGAAAGACGCATACACTCTAGCACTTCCCCCACAGTCCACAAAATGTCTGTAAAAAATGACTCTCAATGAATTCTAAAGCAACTCAAACCATAAAAAAACACAGAGAAAGAGGTTTCCATTCAAGGTAACCTGGAAGGCTAACAGGAAAGGTTTATCTCACACCACATTGAGCAGAGCGGAGCCCAGCCCTGGCTGTGCAGCACTGAGAGAAACAGGACCTGAACAGACTTCTAGGGCAGAATTCCTAGCAGGGAAGATTCTGGATCTCTCAACCCACAAGGGACAAAGAAAACTCCAAAAGACTCATGATGGAAAATGCTATTCACATTTAGAGAAAGAACACTGGGGTCTGAGTGCAGATGGTAAACTATTTGCTCTTCTTTTGTTGTTTTGTTTTGTTTCTTCTTTATTGTGCTTCCTCTCTTTGGTTCTAATTCTTATTTACATCATGACTAATGTTAAAATATGTTTAATATGAATGTCTATTTAGAGCCTATATCAAATTCCATGCTCTTTTGGGGAGAAGGGAAGAGAAGAAGGAGGAGAAAAGTTAAAACTAATAACCTTATGGGAGTGAATGTTGAAAACTAAAAATAAATAGATTAATTATTGTTATAAATGTAATAATAATAATTATTATTAAAAAGTGAAACTTCAAGGTAGTAAGTCAATTTACTAATCAATCAAAAACGTATGTAGGTGCTTCCAAAATGCTTATTTTCCTTGCATAGTAAAATACAGACACCATGCTAGATACTAGAGATATAAAAAAAAATAGTTACTGCTTTCATGCATGACATTCTATCAGAGGAAACAACACACACTTCTGTGTGTATACAATGGAGTATAATTCAAAATTTATGTGAATTAAATAAATAAAAGGTAGTTGATGTAGTGGGGGGGAAAGTGGAAGTCACTAGAAGCTGAGGGAATCAGGAAAGATTTAACATGAAAAGTATTCCTTGATCGAAGCAAACTAAAGATTCTACTGCAAGAGGCAGACATAATTACTTAAGATGTTCTAGTGGTAGGGGATGTCACTGGAAAATTGCAATGACGATTGAAGTCTCTCTCTCTCTCTCTCTCTCTCTCTCTCTCTCTCTCTCTCTCTCTCTCTCTCTCTTTCTCTCTCTCTCCCTCCCTCCCTCCCTCTCTCTCCCTTTCTCTATCCCCTCTCTGTTTCTCTCTGTCTGTCTCTTTTTCTGCACATATGTCTGTGTGTGTGTGTGTGTGTGTGTGTGTGTGTGTGTGTACCAATAAGAAGTCCAGTTTGGCTGCAATAATAGATTGTGTGAAGTGAACTGTAATGGTATACAATAAGACTTGGATCAGTATGCTGGATCAAAATTATGAATAAAAAAAATGTTAAGATTAACAACATTTGACCCTTGAGGAAATTTGAGTCAATAGAGTTGAACATGGAAGTAACATGGTCATGTATATACTTTAGGAAAATCACTTTAGATAGCTTTGGGAAGAATGGATGAAGAAGATAGGAGACAAAACAGAGAAACCTGTTAGAAGGATATTGGATGTTCTAAGCGAGAAGTGATAATTGCCTGAATAATGGTGTTAACAAAATCAGTGGAAAAGAAGGTTAAATGCAAAATGTATTGTGAAGACAGGCTTGACAAGATTTAGCAAACGGGTGTGATAAGTTATGGAGAAAGAATAGTTAAAAATGAATCCACATGTTCAAATCTCAGTAAAAACAAACATGGCAGTGTTTTTATTGGAAACAGAAAAGAGAGGTAGGTTTTGGAGGAAAATAAAGTTTTATGATTTTGAGTGCAGTCTCTGCTCTCAAAGATCTCACTGTCTAAGGTGGTGACAACATGTAAATAATTGTGTACAAACTCGTTTGATAGATGGATCAATGAATAGATAGATAATAGGATAGGATATAATATACAATATGATAGGATGTGATATGATATGTGATAAGATATGTTAAACTGGCAGTAATCTCAGAGGGAGAGCACTGAGACATTTGTGGAATTGCTATACAACAGGAGGTAGTAAGTAACATAATGTTGGCTATTGGAGTCATATTATATTAGCTCTTGAATACAAACCTAAGGAATTTGTAGTTAACTTTTTAGGCAATGGGAAACTGTTAAAGATTTTGGAAATGTGGAGGAGCTAGGATCAAAGCTGTGCCTCAAAGACTTTTGGAATCGTCCTGTCAGGCTAAAGACTATGAGAAAGAAGGGGAAGGTACTTTCTTTCCAAAGATGACAATTTTTTTAGCACTCTTGTCACTTAAGCAGAAATGTAACAGAATGAACAAGAATCATAGACAATCTTGCTTAACAGTCCAGAGTAAAGGGAATTAGAATGAAGTAGACAATAAAACCAAAGTGATAGTAGGAAAATTGTATTTGAAGCCTGCCTAAGCCATATAATGTGATTTGCCACTCTCTGATATTTGAATTCAGATTGTTAATCCCTATAATCTGAGCTATTTTCTGTCTAGTAATACTGAAGTGATTACTTCTGGATAAAAGCAACTGAAGTAAAAAAAGTATTTTGGGTCTCTTTTTGACTTTCTTATGCTTATGTCTTCATGAGAAAGTTCTTCATATTCTTGTTTTGTAAAATAGAAATAATATTAATACACTAACAAACCTAGGAATTCTGTGATCATCTGATGACCAACTTCAATTATCTATATGGTGTCTTAATTTTAAGAACAACGAAACTCGTGTTTGAGATGTTACCTACTATTTCTCTTCACTAGCTCTTAAAGAACTCACATGCTTGTTATGTGCCTGTTGGATTTTCCCATCTTTCACTGGGACCTAGTTGTTACACAAAGCTCAGCTTTGCCATGTCATTTGAAGTCACTCACAAAATACCAGTTGCTCTCGCAGACCTTTCAAGGAAATTCCAACAAAGCCTTTTAAAGAAGATCAACAACCAGCTATTAAATCACTCATCTCTAGCCCTCAAAAACATACCATGCCTAACAATTCCTCATGCCATGTCCGAACCATTCCCAATTCACACTTTGGCATCTGTATCACCCGCAAGACAAATTTACTTGGGACAACACTTGTCTGTTCTCATGCTGTTCACTCAGTTGAGGAAGTCAGTGGCCCATCCCCAAATCTCCTCTTCAAAACAAAACAAAATACAAGTACATTTCAATGAGACTGAGTTTGATTCAACTGTCAAAACAATGTTTCTGTACATTTAACTTGTGAGAACAATATTATGTTTTCCGTTTCACACTTGTAATTCTACTCATATTAAAAATCTAGCTATTGAAACTCCTTCTACTAATATAGATAGACAACTAAGCTCAGGAAGTAGTCAAGTAGTTAGCCCACTTTCTAGTACATGTAAAAAGCAGGACTTGTATCCATGTTTTCCTAACTCCAAGATCAGTCTGGTATCATTAATATTTCTCTGTATATTGCCCTTAAGTGTTTCTTGACAGTATACATTCTTTCATATGGAAACTTGTGCAAAAGGACAAAAGAATTACAGTAGGAAAAATGAATCATTCTGAAGCTTGCTTTCTGTCTTCTGCTTTTGATATTTCCATTCGCAATAAATGTATTTAGGGCAATATGATAGACAATACTTGTTCTACAAGTGTAACTGCAAATTCAAGCTTTTAAAACTTATTATGGCTCATTGAGCCACAGAATATTAGAATCTCTCTTTCTCTCGCTCTAATATGATAAAAAATGTTCGTTGTCATTAATTTGTCTATGAATTGCTTCTGTTTTAATACACTGGTGAGGCCTTTCTTTAGTTCTGAGAGTTTTTTGCACCTTACCATATTCCTCTAGCACAGTAACTCTGTAGGTTTCTTTATACCATAATGGCGATTTTCTTTAAATTCTTTTATTTTTAGTATTCAGGTCATAACTCCTGGTGAAAAGTATACTTTTATTTCATTTAGAATTGATAGCATTTACATCCCTTCCCTCCTTTGTCATGCTTCCTGCACTGTTTCTTCTGCTGGCTTTACAAGCATCATTAGGGAATTGCCATGGAATTCAAAGTTAAATGTTCTTAGTTTATGTATAACTTTTACTTCATTTTCTGAAATGTGTATGTCTGAGAATTATGTATATGAGTATTAGAAGCAATGATTATTTGAATTTTATTCTCAGTGCTGATAGCTAAGGAACAACACAACAATTATTTGACTTTTAGTAGATGTTTGGTTTTTCGCAGAGTCAGATCTGGGCCCAAGTGAACTTGTAGTACTGGAGAATAGTGAATAGATCATGTGTGATAACTGTTAGTAGAAAGGAAAAAAGTTTTTCCTTAGAAAATTCATCAATTAAGGCTCTGTTTACCACGTGGCTAAAGATTTAGACCTTCAGGCTAGCATGTTATTTATCCTGTTTAGGTCTCAGTTTCCTAATGTGTTAATGAGTCCTCAATATCAGGGATCTCCCTCCATAGCTGGCTCTCTCCTATACCGAATTTCCTCAGTTCCTTCTTAAGCACCACTGGGGTGGAGCTGATTTTTCGTAAAGAAAATGGCTGTATGAATTATGAGAATTAAGTGTCAATTATTATTATTATTCCCACTTGTTATTAACTGTTCATATAGAAAGTTTCTTTGGGATATATTTGTGGTTAACTAGGTAAGTTCTTCCCTGATAGAAAAATGTTTAAAGGATATAACAGATCATGTCCCCAAGAGAAGAGAACTATGATATAGAAGAGTACTCCAAATTATTAACAAAAAAGGGATTATTCTAACACCAAATAGAATAAGTTGAATTTTTACCTCATTTACACAAAAAGCTGCCAAAGATGATTCCATTTTAATCTTCTAAGGACTTTATTTTCAATTCTGGAAATCATGTTTTAGGAAGTAGGGGAGAGGAGTAGATAACAAATTGAAGAGTGAGAGAAAAGGGAATATAGCCCCATGATATAAGAGACTAGGCTACTCTGGGACAAAATCTGGTCAGATAACGTATATGGATACAAAACAGCAGAATTCTTTGGGATTAAGAGAGGGAGTTCAGTTTCTCAGTCCAATGAACCCAGCAGTGTTTCCTTACTTTAATCACATATGATCTACTTCTTTAAAAAATCACAATTTGAACTACTTGCAATTAGTGGTCTTGAATTTTGTAGAATAGAACAATTTTTTTTTTTTTACTTTTACACTCAGAAAAATTTCTAACCGTTGTTGTCTGTCCTTTTTTCTCAAAGAGGACCAGTGATATTTTGTGTGATGTTTTGACTTGTGCATGAATTGGATTTGAGTGATTCAGAGCTGCTCAGTTATCAGTTTCACTCTGTTCTGGACTCATCAAAGTCCAATGGCAAGACAAACCTAGACAACTGATGATGGAGCAATAAGTAGTGGATGACCTTGACTTTTCTAAATTAAAGTCTTTCTCAAGTCTCAGTTTGTCTGAGGCCATACCATTCAATGCCTAAGAGATATGTTTTCAGTTAAATGATGGCTTAATTTACCATCCCAAAGATATCATTGATGGAGGGGGTGGGAGGGAGGGAAGAAGAAGAAGAACAACAGCAATAACAAAAATAACATCAACAGGAAGAATGATGAAGGGAAGGAAAGGGGAGGGGAAAGGAAGGAGAAAGGGAAGGGAAAGGAGGAGGAGAAGAAGAAAATAATAACAGCAGCGTTTTCCAGGTTCTGTTCAAATTGGCTTGTTGGGTCCCCACATGACAGCTGCTACCACTTTCAGGTTCGTTGGTTGTTGACCTTATTTCTCAAAGAGCACCAAAATGACATCACCATAAGGTCAAGTTTCAATGTGTCTGACTGTGGCTGATCAGAACAACAGGAGGTTGGAATGCTTTCCCATAAATTGGGAACAGAGAGCCCACATGAATATTTGGAGTGGTTGCTCCAAATTTTCACATCCTGCCTTTCCTTTGTGCTGTTTTTATTCTGCTTTGCTCTTAGAGCACAATATCCTTTCTGATGTGGGCATGCCACGCTAAGCAGTCCTGTACTATTGTCTCCCATATTGCACAGTAAAATCCAAAGTTCTTGAGAGAGACCTTGAGCATGTGCTTGTATTGCTTCTTCTGACCACCATGAAACACTTAATCCATAACCTTCTCCTAAGAACCTGGTTTATGCCTTCTCATAAATACACATAAAAACCATAAGAAGAGTAAGCTTAAATTTACACCATAGTAGTGATGGGGCACACATGGAAGAAATACATGTGATGAGGTTTAACTCACACCGCCTGCATTGCAAGTCCTTCTCTGTGTAAAGACATCATACACAAGCCTTGTTGTGGTTCATCCTTCTTTCTCAGAGGACAAATGACATCATGAGCATGTTTAATTTGCACAGGAATTGATTTGAGTAAGACAGAGCTGCACCAAGTTCCTTCCTTACTTGAATTCATCCCTATAATAAATTTGTTCCCAAATAAGTGATGTTTCTTTACAAATAAGTTAAATCCATGATAAATAATTAAATTTCCCATAATCAATGTCATATCTCCTGGTCCCAATTTGAAACACAGTGTAGTAAAATAAAAATTAACATAGACATAAAAAATTAAATCCTTTGAATGATAGACTTACGTTATTTTTATGAGAAAACAAAATATTATATCTTATTTCTTAAACAAAAATTTACTCTTTCGGGAAATAGGAAATGTAGTAGAGAGAGAAAGGAAGGAATTCTCTGACAAATTAGATTCTTTTTTAACAATGTCAAATGAAACCTTTAATAGAGCAGATGTTCAATAGTAGATATAATCTTGTATTAGTAGAAACAAAATCCTGGGTTCAAATCTTTTCTCTGATTCATGCTAGGCAATATGGACACACCATTTAACCTTGCAGATGAATTGTTAGTTTGTATTAACACAGGAAGGTTCAATAGTGAGAATTCCTAATATTGATCAAACCACAAGTTAAGACGAGATCCATTGTTTTAGCTCTTTGCCAACATATTATCTTTTCCTTTGAAAAATAAAACACTCACTACTGTTAGCTCTAATAATTGATTAGAGGAGGCACTGACTATGACTACTTCAACATATCGATAGGGTAAGGAATTTTGGCAAATCAAATAGTAGAATTGTACTCTGTATGTGACTTACAACTCCTCTGCAGTCAGTGATTGCCCACATCCTACTCCTAGGAAACTAAGGAAAACCCCAAGCATTGCAAATGAGGTAGCAAAAGTATAGGTACTTACCTTCTCCATGATAGTGCTCTTGGGACTAATCTTCAAGCCAAGAAAATTGAGCTGAATTAATTTTAAGTAATTTGATCACTTTAATACTCAAAGATCAGATGAGAAAATGTGTTTGTCTGCAATTCCAAGTTGTTTTCTTAATTAGCAAAAAAATAACTCGCCATTTTGAGCTTAAAATTAACCTATCTTAAACCTTTAATTGCTTCATGAAAAGATGTTGAAATTTAATTTAATTGCTTCATGAAAAGATGTTGAAATTTCAGTGTTCATTTTTTTTTCAAATCATTTTTTCAGGAAATTGTTTTTTTTTTTTTGTCTATACAGACACCCTGCCATGAAAATAGATTATGTAAATAAGGTGAATAGCAATTACTTGAACATATATAGATTGATTTGAATTTGTGAAGATATAGCTATTTGGAAAAGGTAAAGGATATATAACAATGTGTGAGAAGCAACAACTGAAGTAGATTATAGGAACAGGGACCTACTTTCAGGGACTAAATTAACATTCAACACAAGAATAATTATGAAAATGTAAAGGCTAGTTGCTAAATGTTTTGAAAATAAAACTTCGGCATCTGAACAGAATTTGAGATTTTTTTTGTTTAAGAAGTAAACTATAATATATTGAACAAAGAAAATAACAATGAATCCGTTATTGAATAGGAACAAATATAGCAGGGAGTTAACATTTTATTTCTATGTTAATTTTGTTTTTACTTCATTGTGTTTCAAATGGGGTTAAGAGATGTGACATTTCTTATGAGAAACATTTTTCATAATGCATTTAACTTATATATTTGAAAAGAAATATCTCTGGCAAGTATAGGAGTTAAGATGTTTCCTTGGAAATATTTTACTACAACTTTTAAACACATATCTATATATCGATATATTTTCAGACAAAACCATATTGTCAAAAGGTTTTCAAATTTTCAAATTCCCTGAATGGTCTTGTCCTAATGGTAGAAGATATTTATACCTTGAAGATGAAATTGAATTCTGGCAACATCCCAAATTTATTTGGAATCACATCTTTTTTCAGTCAGAAATGGAAGATTTTCTTTCAGACATTGCAAAACTTTATCTGAACATAGTTCCAAAGGTATATTTCCAGAAGTATTTGTGCCATGTTAAGGGTATAGCCTATAGGATCTAGAGCTGTGTTTTGACCTTAAAAATCAGTTTTTCACCTCTCAAACATTTCATTTTTTTTTAAATTTATTCATTAACTTATTTTTAGTTTTCGACATTCATCACCCAAAACTTTTGAGTTCCAAATATTCTCCCCATCTCTCCCCTTCCCCCACCCCAAAATGCAGTGCATTCTGATTACCACTTCCCTCAACCTTCTCCCCCTCTTCTATCACATTCCTCCCTTCCCTTACCCCATCTTCTCTCTTTCCTTGTAGGGCAAGATAGATTTCTACACCCCATTACTTGTATTTCTTATTTCCCAGCTGCATTCAAAAACAATTCTCAACTTTCTTTCCTAAAACTTTGAGTTCCAACTTCTCCCCCTTCCTCACTCTACACCCACCCCCTCTGAGAAGGCAAACAATTTAATATAGTCTATATACATGCAGTTTCGCCAAAGACTTCCATAGTAGTCATGTTGTGTAAGACTAACTATATTTCCATCCGTCCTATCTGGCCCCCATTTATTCTATTCTCTCTTTTGACCTTGTCCCTCCTCAACAGTGTTTATTTCTAATTTCTCCCACCTCCCATATGCCCTCCCTTCTATCATTCCCTCCCACTCCACTTATTTCTTCCACCCCTACTTTCCTGTAGTGTAAGATAGATTTTCATTGAACATTGAGTAAGTTATTCCCTTCTTAAGTCAAATGTGAAGAGAGTGAGCTTTACTTTTTCCCACTCATGTCCTACCTTTTCTCCTCCATTGAAAAAAAATATATTCTTGCCCTTTTATGAGAGATAATTTGTGCCATTCCATTTCTCTCTTTCTCCTACCAAAATATTTCTCTCTCACCCCTTAATTTTATTTTTAAGGTATCATCCTTTCTTATTCAACTTTTCCTGTGATCTCTGTCTTTAGGTGTGTGTATGTGCATATGTGTGTGTGTGTGTGTGTGTGTGTATAATTCTTCCAAGTACCTAAATACTGAGGAAAATTTCAAGAGTTAAAAATATTATATTTCCGTGTAGGAGTGTAAACAGACGAACTTTAGAAAGTCCTTTATGATTTCTCTTTCCAGGTTACCTGTTCATGCTTCTGTTGACTCTTGTGTTTTAAAGTCAAATTTTTTATTCAGTTCTGGTCTTTTTATCATGAATACTTGAAAGTCCTGTATTTCATTGAATGACCATTTTTCCCTTGAAGTATTATACTCAGGGGGAGAAGCCAAGATGACAGAGTAGTTCACATATGCTAGCTCTGAGCCCACAGCGCATAAAATACCTGTAAAGAACAGCTCCTAAAAAATTATGTAGTAGTGGAAGCCACACAACAATGGAGTGCAGGACATTTCTGTTCCAGAGAGCCCTGAAAAACGGACACCAAAGGTCTGTTGTGCACCCGGCCTAGAGCAGAGCCCAGCCCTGCCTTGGCCACACACAAACAAGAGGAGCAAATCCAAGTAGGCTTCATGGACAGAATCCCCATTGGCAGCGCAGGTCCATCCAATCACAGATGCCAAAGGTTAGTGAGAGAGCCTGTTTCACTGGATAATAAGGGAGCTGGGTGTCTCCAGAACTCACCCCCTCAGGAGGCAGCAGCAGAGGCAGCAGTGGACAGGGTCTCCCAAAGCAGGCAGGAACCCGGATCGACTCAATTGTTGAAGGTCTCTCCATAAAACCACTGAGGGAACTAAGGCTTGTGAGGTGGCCCTGCCCCCCACCACCCAAGCAGGTGAACTTAATTTCACACTGAATAGCAGGCCTGCTGCCTTTGAAAGCCATGAGGCTGGGAAGCAGCAATTGAATCTGAGACCCCAAGCACTAGCTGGGCAGATCTTGAAGCCAGGTGGGTGTGGAGAGGAATCTCAGAAGTCAAGTAACTGGCTGGGAAAATGCCCAGAAAAGGAAAAAAAAAAGACCATAGAAGGTTACTTTCTTGGTGAACAGATATCTCCTCCTATCCTTTCTGATGAAGAAGAACAATGCTTACCATCATGGAAAGCCATAGAAGCCAAGGCCTCTGTATAGCAAACATCCGAAATAGATATCCAATGAGCTCAGGCCATGGAAGAGCTCAAAAAGGATTTTGAAAACCAAGTTAGAGAGGTGGAGGAAAAACTGGGAAGAGAAAGGAGAGAGATGCAAGAAAAGCATGAAAACTGGGTCAACAGCTTGCTAAAGGAGACCCCAAGAAAATGCTGAAGAAAATAACATCTTGAAAAATAGGCTAACTCAACTGGCAAAAGAGGTTCAAAAAGCCATTGAGGAGAAGAATGCTTTAAAAAACAGAATTACTCAAATGGAAAAGGAGGTT
>JAJHZJ010000661.1:0-84790 GCA_023548195.1 Bettongia penicillata ogilbyi | reverse complement strand
AGGTGCTGATATTCATAAGTAGAGGGAGCTCCCTATGCCAAATACTATCACAGTTCCAGTTTTAATATATTTATAGAGTTTATAGAGATTATTTCCATGATTAATAATGAAAATTGCCATTGATATTGAACTTGTTCGTAGTCACAATATGAGTTCTGATCCCTATCTAATATGACCAGAAGCACATAAAGTGATTAATACTAATTTAAATTAAAATAAGCATTTGTATTTTGGAGAAATTTATATACCTATCTCATATGAGCCTCATAAAATCCTATGAGGTCAACAATACAAGCATGACCATTTTAGGCTTACAGATGAAGAAACTGAGGTTTAGAAGGGTAAAGTGAATTGTTTAAGGTCACACAACTAGGGTCAGAGCCAGGTTTCAAATTTAGATTTTTCTGATTTTACCTCTCATTGTCTATCCATCATATTCCACTGCCTCCTTTAGAATCTTATAATTTTAAAGAATTCTCTAGCTCTACTCTAAATTCTAGGTACTACCGAATTACTCCTGTGATATCTTAAGGTACAATCTGTCTTATTTCTATATATCTTTATTTCCAACTCTGTATCTACATGTGTCTGTTTATGCACCATCTATATATTTATGTGCTATAGATATCCACGCTTTCTCCCCCCTTCCCCATACTCACTGTCACATCTCACAGAGAATATGTAGATAACCAGGTTTCCTTTTTTTTATTTATTTCTTTGTTTGTTCAGTAAGGAAATTAGGTTGAGTGACTTGCCCAGGATCATACAGCTAGTAAGGGTCAAGAATCTGATGCTATATTTGAACTCAGGTCCTTGTGACTCCAGGACCAGTGCTCTATCCACTGCCCCAAATAGTTGCCCCCTCTGTTTTCATTGAAAACATAGACTGAAATACTAAAAGAAATACACAATAAAGAAAAGAAAACATATCAACTTAAATGTCAAAACAAACACAAAATAAGAAAAGAAAAAAAAGCAATGTCTTGTGCATCACAGAATTCAAGAGAGGATTGAAAATATGTAGCAATAAATTTCCATTTCAAGAAAACCCATATAAAAATTACTATGCCTTGTGTTGAAAACTCTCCATCTTTTCTGTGCCTTCATGTAAGTTTTCTTTTGTTCTCTGCTGTACACTTTTTATTTTGCTTTGTCATATATACGTTTGTTCATAAAGATCAGTAATAGAATTTAATAGGGAAAGTATATATCTATATACGTACGCATATATGTATATGTGTATGTATATATCTACAGCTATCAAGAGACACATCCAAGAATTCGATTTTCCTGACAAATTCTGCTCCTGATCTTTGTTCTATGTTTGTGCAGATCTCTTGCTTCTTGTCCCTCCTAAATCCTCTGCTTCACTGCTAAGGGTTATCCTGCCCTCCTGTTACTTCTACCCTTCAAGAACCCTTCCCTTACCCTCCTGTTGGCATGAATCTAAACACCTTTCTCTACCCCGCTTTAACCTATTCTCTCACTCTAAAAATCCCTTTTGTATCCTCCCAAGGATCCTTCCCTTATCTTTCTATTTCTTTACCCCTTAACCCATTCCTTCACCCTCTTCCTTAGAGATTCCTTCCTTATTTTCTCCTCTAATCCCTCTCCCTTTAGCATTTTTTCTTTCTGAATTTAGAAGACTTTACTACTCCTCTTAATATATATGTATTGCTCCCTCTTAAACCTATTCCTAATGAAAACAGGTTTCCAGAACTAACGGCCCTCCTTTCTCTTTTAATTCCTCTGTGTTGATTTTCTTTTGAACCCCAACTGTATAAAATAATTACTCATTTTAGCTTTTCCTAAATATCTACTTTGTGAAGCCATATCATACCGAAGTATACCCCACTTTTCTTATGAAGTATTCACATAAACCATTTTAGACATTTATTTTATGTTTTACATGCATAGAAGTTAAACAATTTGTTTTTTGAGTTCTTTGTAAAATCTTTGCTGTGTACCTTATAATTCTCTTTACTCTTGTATAGCAATTTAATTTTATTGAGTTCTTTTTTTTTTAACAAAGTCCTGAAAGTTTGACAATTCATTTAATAGTCAATTTTTTTCCATTCAGTATTATGCTTAACTTTGCTGGATATTATATTTTCAGACAGAACCCTGGTTCTTTGCCCTTTAATATGTAGTATACCTGTGGTCTTTAAATGTTGCCAGTAGTAGATCTTGCACGATTCTAATTTTGTCACTGCCATATTTGAATTGTTTGTTTTTTTCTTGTGGTTTATAATATTTCATCCTCAACCTGAGGGTTTTGGAATTGGACTATAACATTCCTATAGGTCTTCCTTATAGTATCTCTTTCAGATGGTGATTTCTACTTTCTCCTGTTACTCTAACACTTCAGGACAATGACCTTTAATTATTTCATGTATTGTTTTATCAGGATTCTTTTGTTTAATCATAGCTTTCAGGTAGTACAGTTATATTTATGTTTTCTCTTTTTGATTTGTTCTCCATATCAGTTGTTTTCTTATGTGATGTTTCACATTGTCATCTCTTTGTTTTTCATTCTTTATATTTTGTTTTACTATTTCTTTATCTCTTACAACGTCACTGGCTTCCCTTTGCCAAATTCTGATTTTCAAGTTGTTTTCTTCCTTAAGATTTTAGATCTCCTTTTCTAATTGATTGATTTTCTTTTCATAATATTCTTGTTTGTCTTGGATTTTTTTTTTAGTTTTTCTTCAATTTCTCTCATTTGATTTTAAACATTATCTTTTTAGGTTTTTTTATGAATTATATTTGTTCAGGTGAAAATTTTATATTAATATTTGGGGAAGGAGAAGGTTTCTTTACTTCATTATCCTCCTCTAAATATTAACCCTAGTCTTCTATATTTCCATTGTAACTCTCTACAGTCAAGTTCTTTCTCCTTTGCCTGTGCAATTTTTTTTGTAGTACTTTAGTTTTTATAATCATATCTACTCCTGGGGTATGGGGAGTGATGCCTCTGGCCTCAGATCCTCCTTTAAGTGTCCCTTCTAGCCTAGAACTGAAGTTAAGAATGCCAGCTTCTTGCAAGTGCCCAGCCAGCCGCATCACAATCTTACTGGTTCTGCACTCACCAAACATGTGCTGGTTCCTTCTCACCCACAGCCACATCTGTGCAGCATAGCTGGGTCTGGTGTATTTTGTCAGTAAAGATTCCCTTAATCTTCCCTGACTCAGATGATCAACTCCACTTACTGTCCCAGAGGTAAAAATTCCTTTAGCTGGGGTCAAGACAGTCTTCAAATTCAGCTAACCCCAGGCCTTGGCTCTTATTGTTTAAGAGGACCTAGCATTGGAGGTGTTTAGTCTTCATGAGAGCAATCTTTGTCCTGGGATTTTCTTCAGATGTTCTTTGATTTTCCTAGCAGGACAACTCTTCTGTCTCTTCTCTTATTTACTTTTACCACTCTTCATTTGTCCTGAAGTCCTATTTTACCTTTTCTGTGGGGAAAAATCTTTGAGAGCTTGGAATTGTCTTATCTACTCTGCCATCTTCGCAGAATCTTCTTCTACTAAATTGTTTTTAAACTGGACAACTTATAAACTTTCAAAAGTTATTAAACTACATGTTTCTATATACCCACTGTCATGTTGTGACTACTTTAGCTTTAGCACCAATTCATAAACATAGAAATACTCTTTCTTCAGTGATATGGTTTTCGTCTTGCCCTAATTTTAGTCTTAAAAGTGATAATTCCTAATGTGTAAGAATTAGGGTCAAGATGGTATGGTACAGACTGGGATCCAGCTGATCTCAAAATTCATCTCCCAACAACTTTAATGCAATAATTCAAAATCAAATTTTAGTGTGACATATGTAACAAAATGATGCTTAAAGAAAAATAAAGCGGTAACATCTAAAAAACAATCAGAATTGACTTAGTGGTAAAAACACAAACATTCACTGTTTAAGTTTAAGAAGTAAAGTTAACTTTACTAGTTTAAAAAAATGGGTTTAAAAGCAGAAAAGGAATAGAGAAAATATTTTTCCAATCAATGAAAATTTAAGAGGGTTTCAGGACAGATGTCTGATATTGGAGAGGGTAGAAGCATGGCATAAACACTGGCAGTGGACATACCCATGACTACAGCATCAGCTTTGCGAGCTCTCAGCCCACAGATGGTGAAGGACAGAGTTCACAAGGGACTCTCCACTTCACTCAGTTCAGCTGGTACTTATTGATAACCCTATTACTCATAAGTATTTCTGGGTCATAGCTGCAAGGCTGAGAGTAACATGTGATCAGTCACAGGGAATCAGGGGCTTTGGTCTGAGCTCCAGGACCAAAAAGAACAGTAGCACTTGTGTCTACAGGAGATCTGGGAACTGGCTCACAGCACTGGGGCCAAGAGGAATATTAGTACTTGTGGCTACAGGAGAGAGGGAGTCACTCCTAGAAAAAGAGCAGAGGGCAGATCAGAATAGCAGTAATCATACCTTTCCCAGAATAACAAAACCTTGGAACAACAAAAAGTTGTAATTCCATTGAAATAGTTCTGAAAATTGGAGTGCGAAAGAACCTGCAGCTTGGAGCAGAGAGTTCAACTTTAACATAAAGTTCCAAGTAAACACATAGGCTAAGGGAATGAGAAAAGAAAGAAAGAAAGAAAGAAAGAAAGAAAGAAAGAAAGAAAGAAAGAAAGAAAGAAAGAAAGAAAGAAAGAAAGGAAGAAAGGAAGGAAGGAAGGAAGGAAGGAAGGAAGGAAGGAAGGAAGGAAGGAAGGAAGGGAAGGAAGGAAGGAAGGAAAGAAAAGAAAGAAAGGAAGAAAGAAAGAAGAGAGAAGAAAGAAGGGAGGGAGGGAGGGAGGGAGGGAGGGGAAGGAAGGAAGGAAGGAAGGAAGGAAGGAAGGAAGGAAGGAAGGAAGAATGACCCATGAAAAAACTATTATAGTAACAGGGAAGACCAAGACATAAATGTACAAGGGGACAACTACAAAAAAAAAAAAAAAAAAAAAAAAAAAAAAAAAAAAAAAAACCAGCTACAAGCAAAGCCTCAAAGAACTATTGAACCTAACTGCAAAAATTAACCCAAGTCCAGAAAAAACTTTTGAAGAAGTAAAGGAAGAGATGAATGATAAAGGAAAATTTGAGGAAAGAATGAGTGTGATGGAAGAAAATTATGAAAAAGAAAATTGATAGCTTTTTAAAACAGTCACAAAAGTCAGTGAAGAATAAAAAAAAGTCTTTAAAAATCAGAATTGACAACATGGAAAGAAAGAACTACAAAAGTTCACTGACAAAAATGGTTCCTTAAGAAGCATATTTAGCCAAATGAATTTTAAAAAGTGTTGAAAAACTCAATGAAGTAAATATTACTTTAAAAATTTCAATATGGAAATTGGGAGCTATTGACTCTATAAGAATTAAGAAAAAGAAAACAAAACAAAGTCAAAAGAAAGAAAGAAAAATAGAATCAAATGATTAATACCTCATTGGTAATGTAAAGATGTAGAGAAAGAAGATCAAAGATGTTATAAAATTATAATTATTGGATAATCCTAAAGGAATAATCTAAAAAGGAGCCTAGACATCATAATTCAAGCAATTACAAATGAAAACTTCCCTGATATCTTAGATTCAGAGGATGAGATCGAATTTGAAAAAATCCAAAATGAGATGGCAAAATGAAAATTTTCAGGGATATCATAGCCAAATTCTAGAGTTTGAGATCAAGGAGAAAATAATACAAATAACCAGAAAGAAAAAAATCAAATATTATTGAACCACAGGAAGAATTGCACAAGGTCTAGCAATTTCCATATCAAAATAGTAAAGAATTTGAAATATCAAATTCTGGAGGGCAAGTGAGCTAGGATTGCAATAAAAAATAACTTACTCAGAAAAACTGTATAATCTCTCAGAGGAAAAAAAATTGATATTTAAATGAAATAGGGGACTTTAAAGCATTCCAGAACTGCATAGAAAGTATTACATTCAAACATGAGACTCAAGAGATGCATAGAAAGATAAACGAAAGAGTAATTATAAAGAAGCCAATAAACTTAAACTGCTTACATTCCAATATAAGCACATGATTTGTGTAACTCTTAAGAATTTTATCATTATTAGGGCAATTAAAAGGAATCTACAAAGATAGAAAGCATGGGCATAAGTCGGTTATGTTTGCGTGGTCTTCAAAAATGGAATTTAGGGGTGCGATAGAGGAATGCACTTGGAAAAGGGGGAAGGGAGAGGTAGAACATGACAAATTTTTTCACATAAAGGAGGCATGTAAGGAAGAGCTTTTATGGTGAAGGTAAAAATGGGAAGGAGTCAGACAAATATTGAACCTTACTCTCATTGGAATTGATTCAAAAAGGTGATAAAATACACACAACACACACACACACCACTACACACATATGTAGATATACGTATATTCATATATATCTACACCCATACATGCATGCATACACACAGACATAATGTGGCAAGATGCTTTATAAGAATTGATAAAAAATGAAGTGAGAAGAACAAGGAGATCACTGTACATAGTAACAGCAATGCTGTAATGATGATCAGCTATGGCTCCTATGGTTAACAATGATCCAAGATAATTCCCAAAGATCTCATTATCCAAAAATAAAAAACCCAAACATGCTATCTATGTCTAGATGGAGAACTGATAAACTCTGAGTGCAAACTGAAGTATAATTTTCCCACTTCATAATTTTTGCTATTTTTTTGTGATGACTAATATAAAAATATGTTTTACATGATTTCACTTGTGTAATTGATATTGCTTGTCCTTTCAATGGATGGGGGAGAGGTGAGAGGGAGAAAGAGAATTTGGGACTCAACCCACAGAATAAAAAAATGTTTACCATAAGTAATTTAAAAATATATATTGGATTCACAGCATGGATCCTTTCTTCTCCATTTTTAAATAGTCATGACAGCATGCTCAAAAAGTGCTTTGGTGTTCAGTCATTTCAGGCATGTTTGAATCTTTGTGACTCCATTTGGGAGAAAAGGTGTTGGAGTGGTTTTCCATTTTCTTCTCCAGATCATTCTACAAATGTAGAACTGAGACAGTGTGACCAGAGTCATGCAGCTAATATTTGAATTTAGGACAAGTCTTACTGTTCTCAGTTCTCTACCTACCAGAGCATGATGGCTGTTTATAATTAAAGTCATGACCTTTCATGTGAAAGGATACGAATTTGAAAGAATAGAAAAAAAGTCTACATATAAATTATAATTATAGGCTTTGTATATGAGTTCATATTATAGATTACTCGAAGTTTATATGTAAACTGATGCCTATTGTTACATGTAAAACATAAAAAAATCTAATATGAATGAAAAGTTAAGTAATGATACAAATCAATGATACTATTAAAATGCTTCCGTATGATGATTTTCTCCTTCAGAATGTTCACCTTGGGAAGTAGTATGATCATAGCAAGGATGCTCATATCAATTAAAACATTTCTATGCCTTCTTTTGAAATTATTTTTAGTACTTTATGATCAAAGTATGCCTCATTGTTCTATTAACCCCCAAGAATAATTTAAGCTTCTTGAGGGTAGGAAATATTCACTCTCTTATGACTTATAATTAATGTTGTTTTGGTATTTTGTATTCAGTATGAAGGTAAACACAGAAGAATAGGGAAAAAAAATCAGTATTTTCAGCTAGCAGGCAAGCAAGCAGTTGGTTTTTCATGTTAATGATTTTAATATTGCAGAACCACGTAATGTATACTTACCAGCTGAATCTTTATTGTACTTATGTAATGGAAGAGAAACTTCCAATAAAAGGAAACAGGTATTAAAATAGCTTAAATATTTCTATCTAATACAAATGTATAGTATCACTAAAAAGTCTCTACTTTCTTCTTTAAGAGTTTTCCAGAGGGGAGGAGCCAAGATGGCGGAGTAGAGAGACTCACGTATGCTAGCTCCGAATCCACAGCCCATAAATTTCCTGTAAAAAGAACTCCCCACAAATTCTGGAGTACTGCAAGCTGCAAACCAAGGCAGTGGAAGAAATTTCCATTCCAGAGAGCCCTGGAAAGCCATCCCCAGGTGTCTGTTGTGCTCCGGACAGTGGAGCCCATCCCTGAGCTGCCCTGGCTCAGAGGAGCAGATCCAAACAGGCTTCAAGGATGGAAACTCCAGCAGCCGCAAAGGTCCCTCCACCCACAGGCGCTACAGGACAATGAGAGAGATTTCTGGGCTGGCTGAAAGGGGAGCGGGGTGTCTCCGGGACTCAGGCCCCCTTGTGAGGCAGTGGCAGAGGCAGCGGCAGAAGCAGTGGCGGACTGGGACTCCCCGAGCAAACAGGAGCTGCATTACAGAAGGTCTCTGCATAAGCCCCCTGAGGGAACTGAGCCTGGGAGATGGCCCTGCCCCCACCCCAGCACCAGAACTTAAGCTCACATTGAATAGCAACCACTCCTGCCATGGATAGCCCTGAGGCTTGGAAGCAGCATTTGAATCTCAGACTCCAAGCACTAGCTGGGCGGATCTAGGCAGGGGTGGAGAGGAATCTCAGAAGTCAAGTAATTGGCTGGAAAAATGCCCAGAAAAAGGAAGCAAAATAAGACTATAGAGAGCTACTTTCTTGGGGAAGAGATGTTCCTTCCTCCCTTCATTTCTGATGAGGAAATACAATGCTTGCCATCAGGGAAAGACGTGGAGGTCAGGGCCTCTCTATCCCAGACATGCGAGGTGGATGTCCAGTGGGCTCAGGCCATGGAAGAGCTCAAAAAGGATTTTGAAAATCAAGTTAGACAGGTGGAAGAACAACTGGGAAGAGAAATGAGAGAGATGCAAGAAAAGCATGAAAAACGGGTCAATACCTTGGTAAAGGAGACCCAAAAAAATGCTGAAGAAAATAACACCTTGAAAAATAGACTAACTCAATTGGCAAAAGAGGTTCAAAAAGCCAATGAGAAGAAGAATGCTTTAAACAGCAAAATTAGCCAAATGGAAAAAGAGGTTCAAAAGCTCACTGAAGATAATATTTCTCTCAAAATTAGAATGGAACAGATGGAGTCTAATGACTTTCTGAGAAACCAAGAAATCATAAAACAAAACCAAAAGAATGAAAAAATGGAAGATAATGTGAAATATCTCATTGGAAAAACAACTGATCTGGAAAATAGATCCAGGAGAGACAATTTAAAAATTACGGGACTACCTGAAAGTCATGATCAAAAAAAGAGTCTAGACATCATCTTTCATGAAATTGTCAAGGAAAACTGCCCTGAGATTCTAGAACCAGAGGGCAAAATAAGTATTGAAGGAATCCATCGATCACCACCTGAAAGAGATCCAAAAAGAGGAACTCCTAGGAACACTGTGGCCAAATTCCAGAGTTCCCAGGTCAAGGAGAAAATATTGCAAGCAGCTAGAAAGAAACAATTCCAGTATTGTGGAAATACAATCAGGATAACACAAGATCTAGCAGCTTCTACATTAAGGGATCAAAGGGCGTGGAATAGGATATTCCAGAAGTCAAAGGAACTCAGATTCAAACCAAGAATTACCTACCCAGCAAAACTGAGTATAATACTTCAGGGGAAAATATGGTCTTTCAATGAAACAGAGGACTTTCAAGCATTCTTGATGAAAAGATCAGAGCTGAAAAGAAAATTTGACTTTCAAACACAAGAATGAGAAGAAGCATGAAAAAGCAAACAGCAAAGAGAAGTCATATAAGGGACTTACCAAAAGTGAACTGTTTACATTCCTACATGGAAAGACAATATTTGTAACTCTTAAAACTTTTCAGTATCTGGGTAGTTGGTGGGACCACACACACATACACACAGACACATGTACACGCATGCATGAACACACACATACACACATGCATGCACACACAGAGACAGAGAGCACAGAGTGAATTGAATACGATGGGACCATATCTTAAAAGAAATTAAGGTATATAGTGAGAGAGAAATGTAGTTGGAGGAGAGAGGGTGAAATGGAATGGGGTAAATTATATCTCATTCAAGAGGCAAGCAGGAGACTTTTTAGTGGAGGGAAAAAGAGGAGAGCTGAGAAAAAAAACATGAAGTTTACCCTCATCACATTCGACTAAAGGAAGGAGTAAAATGAACACTCATTTTGGTATGAAAACCTGTCTTACATTACAGGAAAGTGAGGGAGAAGGGGATAAGCAAGGTGGGGGGGATGATGGAATGGAGGGCAATGGGAGAAGGGAGCAATTTGACGTCAACACTCGGGGAGGGACAGGATCAAAAGACAGAATAGAAACAATGGGGGGCAGAATATGATGGAGGGAAATACAGTTAGTCTTACAGAACATGACTATTATCGAAGTCATTTGCAAAACTAGACAGATTTGGCCTATACTGAATTGCCTGCCTTCCCAAAGGGAATGCGTGAGGAGGGAGGGATGGGGAGAATTTGGAACTCAAAGTTTTAGGAACAACTGTTGAGTATTGTTGTTGCTACTAGGAAATAAGAAATACAGGTAATGGGGAATAGAAAGTCATCTGGCCCTACAGGACAAAAGAGAAGATGGGGACAAGAGAAGGGAGGGATGAGAGAAGAGAGGGCAGATTGGTGATAGGGAAAATTAGAATGCTCAGTGTATTGGGGTGGGCAGAGGGGATAAAAGGGGAGAAAATTTGGAACCCAAAATTTTGTGAAAATGAATGTAAAAAGTTAAATAAATAAATTTATATTTAAAAAAGAGAGTTTTCCATTGGGATTAGTCTTCAGAAGAGAATAAACGCCGTAATAAAAATGCTAAATCGGAGATCATAATCCAAAAAGTGTGATGACAATAATGATGATGATGATGATGATGATGATGATGATGATAATGATGATGATGTTGATGATGAAAATTTGCTGGTTGTGTCATAACTCAAAGACTGCGCTATACCTGTGAGACAGATAAAATGCATACATATATGAAGGACTTGTAGAAAGATTAACTGGCTCTTAAATGCACATCCATGGCAATTTTCTTTCTATTTATAGTCTATAATGTTTTAGTATTTGTAGTCAATATATAATATTTATAATCATTATAAATGTATGTATTTGTATGTATAGATCTGTGTATAATTTTTCTTCAGTCACATTCAGTCATATGTGACCCTTCATGATCCCATTTAGTGTTTTCTTGGCAATGATACTGCAGTGGGTTGCCATTTCTTTCTCCAGGTCATTTTAGAGATAAAAAAACTGAGGCAAACAGAGTAAAGTGACTTTTCCAGGGTCACACAGACAGTAAGTGTCTGAGGTCAGATTTAAATTGAGGAAGATTAACCATACTGACTTCACATTTAGCACTCTATCCATCTAGCTGCCTCATACTGGCTATAAATATGTATTACTTATAATCCAAAGGAAGTAAAATAATTTATTAGAATGGACATTGCATTTGGAGTAAGAGTACTTGCATTTGAATTCTGGGAAGTTGATATTACACCTCATCAAAATGTGAAGTAGTTTTGGAGCCTTTTTTTTTTTTTTTATTTTGCTTGCCTTGGGAGATGTTTTAAACTCTGTAGGAAAATGTTTTCTTTTTTGGGTTTTTTGTTTGTTTTGTTTTATTTTGTTTTTCGCTTATTTCTGTCACATGACTTTATATGGTAGTGTGTGATTTCTAAGCTTATCAGATGTGGTACACTAGAATAGAAAAAGAAGACATTTTTAGTACAGTACTTGGTCCTACCTAGGAGCCAAGGATTAAAGAAATGGAAAATGTGATAAATTGGTGCAACAGCAGCAAAGTAGGATTATTTTTTACTGCTTTTCTGGACTGAGTTGTAGACAATCACGTGCCGTTCATTGAGCCTAGTCTTTGAATCAAAAGCCTCGCCTTTGACAAGAGTCTTTAATTGGAAACAGTATGTATGTATGTATGTATATATATATATATATATATGTATATATATATATATATATATATATATATATATATATATATATACACACACATATTGATTATATTGCTTGGAGAGAGAAGCAAGTGTGAGCAGCCTAGGGGACCTTACTTGTGGGGAGGCCTAACAGAAATAATGTTTTGATGTTAGAAGCCTTGCTTGCTGGTCTGTGTAAATTGCTCAGAGAGAAGCCTTGTCTATTGATCTGTATTGATTTTTCAGACAGAAGTCCTATCTATTGGTTTTTGTGAGTCAATCAAGATGATGGCTCTGGTAATGTGTGTAAATATTGTTATAGATCCTTTAAACTTTGTTTTCCTGGAAACATAAGCTATAGGCAGGAGTCCCTTGAGCCTGCTGTCGGACAGAAGCAGGAATACTTTGGAGTGGAATGGTCCCCATGAGCTGAGACAAGGGACAAGGGTAGAGAGTCGGTTTACCCATGGAGAAGGCGACCACTGAGGAAGAGTCATGGAGTTGGGAAGTTAGCCATCAGTCAAGATGAGAGAGGACTTTACTTGGACACTGTGTATTGATTAAGGAGATTGCTTTTCCAGTGATCTAGGGGTGTAAGGTGTGGCATTTTCTGCTATCCATTAAGAATGTGTTGTGTTAGGAAAGACCCTAGCCTGGGCACCTCTGACTTTGTGGATTCAATGATATATGCTACACACTACATGACATAATGAGTATTATGATATACATATATGTATTAGATGATACGTTTTGCTTAACATGAATGTTATCCTTTACTTTATTGAACAATGTTTAGCTTATTGTTGAATAAATGGAAAGTTCATTATACTATGTGATTAGATCCTTAAAATCATTCACAGCAGCAGTAGCCCTGGTGGGCTGCCATGATTGGCTTTACAATTAGTCAACATAGAAATTAGTTTTACTCAACTCTACATATTTGTTATATAATTTGTTTTCTTTTTCCCAAGTGAGGAGGAGGAAGGAGGAAGATAAAATAAATTTATGTCCAACTGAAAAACAAAATTAAATTAAGGAAGCATAAATTAAATTCACTCTTGCTGATTTACAGAGGACAACAACTATGGCCAAGTATAATGATAAGAACAAGGGCATGCAAAAAGTTGTTCTTTTGACTGTCAGTGGACTTACGTGTGACTCAACAATTGGTTGCATCAGAGATCATGAATTTTATAACTATGACTGGTTATGTGTGATTGAGATCTGGATCAGTCTTGTTCTTGGTGATTTGATATGACCAACAAACTCTTACTAGACCCTTAGAATTGTCTCTACCCAGTAACTATGGAAAATGGGTGTCTGAGAGCATGCTTATTCAGTTACAAAGATTTGGGGTATTCACCAAGTGGAGAATAACTGAACAAATTTGAAAAAAAAAAAGGAGTGCATTCAGAGAACTCTTGAAAGGCTTGTGTAAACTGATGCAACTGAAAATGAGCAGAATTAGTAGAAAAAAATACGTAATAACATTTTTGAAGGACTTAAGAACTCCAGTTGACTCAGTGAGCAACCAAAATTCCAGTGTCCTGATACTACACCACATTTGATCTTGATGTTGAATGATTTCTTGATGTCGAAAAAGGTGTCATTATTGACTCAGGGTACACAATAACATATCTATTTTTTTTTGCTATGGCCAGTGTGATAATTTATTTTACTTGATTACATATATTTGTTACATGTGTTTCTTTTACCTTTGGGGCGGTATGTATAGGAGAGAGAAATGTAGGACTTTAATTTTTGAATAATGTGATTTAAAATTAAAAAAGAAAAACCAAACAAACATATTTGAGCTTTTTTCCTTCAACTCTTCAGTATGGCAGGTGGTGATTTCTATCTCTGCATGAGTGTCTGGGGTTGGGGAGTGGAGGAGAGGAGGAAATCAGAATTCTTTCTCTGTTTCTACAGGTACTTCACAATAGATATACAATTCTCAAGATTAAAGTATCATTTTCCCTTATAGGGAGGTAAACAGTTTGCCCAAATTGTGTAACAAGTTTTTCTTTTCTCTTGTTTACCTTTTTATGCCTTTCTTGAGACCTGCATTTGAAGATCGACTTTTTTATTGAGTTCTGGCCTTTTTGTCAGGAAGATCTGGAAATTGTTTAGTTTGTTGAATGTCCATCTCCTTGTCTGAAATGTTATGCTGAACTTTGCTGGGTAATTGATCCTTGGTTGTAGTCCCAGCTCCTTTGACTTACAAAACATCATATTCCAATTCCTTTGATCTTTTAATGTACAAGCTGCAAGGTCCTTTGTGATCCTGACTGTAGCCCCTCAACATTTGAAGGGTTTCTGACTGCCTGTAGTGTTTATTCCTTCGCTTCATAGTTGTGGAATTTGGCAACAATATTTATTGATGTTTTTAGTTTGGGATCCCTTTCAGGAGGTGAATGGTGGATTCTTTTGATGACTATTTTGCCCTCTGGACCTAGCACTTCTGGGCAGTTTTCCTTGATGATTTCTCGGAAATGGTAGGCAAATATACCTTTTATATCTTGTATTTACTTTGTTCCTTAAAAAAATACCATCTCATTTGGGTCTTAATTCTGGCAATGAACTATGTATTATTGTGAATAAAATTTTACCCTTTCAAAGCTCTTGCTAATTATTCCCTCCTTCCATACATAATAGTAAAGTTATAATAAATACAGGGAAATATATCCAGTATGACATAAATATTAGCTCTGCTATTGATCAATAAGGAAACAACTTCAGTGTTTTGCCTACATCAGCCATATTACTTTCTTTGTCACTTATCTTCAATTATTCTTATACTATTGAACTTTTCCCCCTGGATTAGAATTGTGTGTGCACCTTTTTAACTTCTTTTATTTCATAATTTATATATTGATATCTATAGTCAATTCTCTGTTTAAAAGTTTTCACTGTCTTTCTCTTGCCTCTTAGATGAAATATAAATCCTGTATGGATTTTGAAGCCCTTCATAATCTGGATATAAATTATTTTCTCAGGTATATTCTATATTACACTCTTTCACACACTCCACATTCTAAGTTAACTGGTTTACTGTTGAAGAGGATAACTAATTTCCCATCTCCCTTCTCCATGTCTTAGCATAGGGTGTATTTTCCATAATCAGTAACTTACACCCTCTTCACCTTTACCTTGTAGAAATCCTCATTTTTTTTCAAAGTTAAGCTCAAATGATTACTCTCAAAAGAAAACTATCATGAACCAACCAGTTCTTAGTATCCTCTACCTGTAAATTTCTTTGTATCTAATTGAATTTGGATTTTCTATGCATGTACTCTCCTGTGTCCATCCCCTAATAGGATGTAAACTCCCTGATGACTGGGATTGTTTCATGTTTGTTCTTCTTACATCAACAATATCATAATATAACATAGAAATTACTGGTTATTGAATGAATAATTTAAACAATATCATGGATATCTCAGTGAGATCTGATATATTCAATATGATGACAAGAAAAGTTAAAGACTGAAATCATACATTTAGAGTTGAAAGGGATAATTTAAACAAATTCTTTATTTAAGAGATAAGGAATCTGAGAACAGAGTAGTAACGTTAGATGCAATCAAATATTTGAAGGACTCTAGTATGGAAAAGAAGTTTTAAGTAGTGTGTCAGAGAGCAGAATTAGAATGATCTAGGGAGTCACTATTTAATTCAAGATAAGAGAAAAATTTCTAGCAACTCTAATTCACCAAAAATGGAAAAAAAAATAAATTCTTTCAAAATAGTCACTTGCTGCCACTGAAACTACTTGAGAAGACGATGGTGTAATGTAAGAGTTAAATAGAGAGACAGTTCCTTCATTAAATATAAAGTTATTATGTATGAATTAACATTTCCTACCTACATCAAGATTCAATGCTTCTTATGTAGACCATGTTGACTTACATAAATCAAATTTGAAACTGAATAGATGGTATCTCAAAATAGAAAAAAATTGAAATATTTTTGTAGAGTACTGAAATTTTGAAATATACTTGGATCCTCCCAGATTTATCCATTTTTATTTGATGAGTAACCTTTATATATCTAACATATTACACTTTATTCTGATTAGTGACTTAGAATAAATTACATCATTAACCATATTAATTTTCATCAGGTCACAAGAGACCCAGTTGTGGAATCACTAGATTAAACTCCAGAGTTTTCTATTTAACATACCACATACCAAACATGATTTAATTTCTCAAGTAATGAGGGAATCATTCAATTCATGAAAGAGTTAAAAAATGATCAGAGACAATTCCAAAAGACTCAAGATGGAAGAGACTATCCACAAGCAGAGAAAGAATTATGAGGTCTCAATACAGATTGAAGCACACTATTTTCTCTCTTTTTTTTCTTTCTTGTGATTTTCCCCTTTTCTTGTGATTCTCCTTTTGCAACATGACTAGTTGAAAATATGTTAAACATGATTGTACATGTATAGCCTATATAAGATTGCGTGCCATCTTAGGGAGGGTGTAGGGGAGGGAGAGAAAAGTTGGAACTCAAAATCTTATAAAAGTGAATGTTGAAAACTATACTTACATGTAATTGGAAAAAAATAAAATACCGTTCAGAAAAAAAGTTAATACAACATTTAAGGACCTAATCACCTTAAGTTTCTGTAGTGATTTTTCTCCTTTTTTTTTCAAGAATTTTTAAACATACTCACAGAATAATATGAACATTAAGTGTTGTGGCTTTATAAAGCAGCATGAAATAAAGGATGATTTGGTTAGTTGTCGTTCTTCTTTCTTAAAGAGGACCAAAATGATATCACCATGACAAACTCAAGTTTCAATGTGTCCCACTGTGGCTGATCAGAACAACATGAGCTTGCAATGCTCTGCTTCAGATTGGGCACAGATAGCCCACATGATCATTTGGGGTGTATGCTCCAAATTTGTGCATTTTATGTTTCTTTTGTGCTGTCTCAATTTGGCTTTACTCATAGATCACAGTACCCTTTCTGATGTGGACACACCATCCTGAGTGATCCTGTGCCAGTGTCTCCCATGTTGCACAATCAAATCTAAAGTTCTTGAGAGAGACCTTGAGAGTGTTCATGTATCACTTCTTCTGACCACCTTGTGATCGCATGCTCCATGTGAGGTTTCCATAAAATAATCTTTTTGGAAAGCATATATTTTGCATTCAAACAACATGGTCAGTCCATCAGGATTGTGTTCTCTGAAGAATGGTTTGAATGCTTGGCAGTTAGTTCAAGTGAAGACCTCAGGATCTGGTACCTTATCCTGCCAGGTGATCTTCAGAATCTTTCTAATGGAATGTTCAAATGGAAGCTATTCAGGTTTTTGACAGGACACTGGTAGGCTGTCCAGGTTTCACAGGCATACAACAATGAGGTCAGCACAATGGCTCTGTAGACCTTCAGTGTGGTATTCAGTCAGCTACCTCCTCTCTCATACTTTTCTTCTGAACCTCCCAAACACTGAACTAGCTCTGGCAATGTGTGCATCAACCCCATTGTCAGTGTGTACAGCCCTGGAAAGTACACTACCCAGATAAGTGAACTTATTCAGAGCATTCAAAACTTCTCCTTCTGTTGTCATTGATGGTTCTAGCTATGGATAGCGTAGTGGTGGCTGATGGAGCATCTGTGTTTTCTTAGGGTTGATTACCAGGCCAAAATTAGTCCAGGCAGCAGAGAAGTGATCCATAGTTTGTTATATCTCAACTTCAGAAGTTTCATTGAATGCACAATCACTTGCTAACAGAAAATCAAGCACCAACATTCCCTCCACTTTGATCTTGGCTTGTTGCCTTTTCAAATTGAAGAATTTACCATCAGTACAGTAGATGATGTTGATGCCTTGTTTGTCTTCATTGAAAACATTTGATAACATGGCTAAAAATATCATGCTAAAAAGCCTGGGAACAAGCACACAGCCCTGTTCCACTCCATGAGTGAGTGGAAAGGCACAAGAGCATTGTCTACTATCCAGAACCTGGGCAAACATGCCATCATGAAATTGACATGCAATACTGATGAACTTCTCAGGGCAACCAAATTTTGACATAATTTTCCATAAGCCCTTACAACTAACACTGTCAAAGGCCTTGGTCAGTTCTGTAAATATTTTGTATAGACCTCTGTTCTGCTCTTGGCCTTTCTCCTGGAGTTGTCAAGAAGCAAACGTCAAATTGATTGTCCTTTGGCCCTTTCTGAAGCTACTCTGGCTCTCAGGTAGATGACCATCTCCCAGGTGAAGGATGAGACTATTTAGGAGGACTTTAGCAAGAATCTTGCCATCAATGACTAAGAGAGAGACCCTTCTGTGATCCTTGTATGGCAATCTATTTCCTTTACCATTATAGAGATGGACAATGGAGGAATCCTTGAACTCCTGGGATATAACCTCTTTGTGCCATATAACCTGGAAAGTTTTGTTCAGCTTTTGCATGAGCAATTATCCCCCTACCTTGTAAATCTCAACTGGAATAGAATCAGCACCAGGTTCATTGCCACATGAAAGGAGCCTAATAGCAATCAAAACCTCTTCTGCAGTTGGAAGTTCAGCTAAGGAAAAGATTGACTTCAACCTGAGGTAAGTGGTCAATGACCTCAGCATTGATTGATGATGGTCTGTTGAGAATACTATGAAAGTGTTCAGTCCATCTGTCTAAGATCATGTCCTTATCACTAATCAATATGGCTCCATCAGCACTAAGTACTTGTGATGCACCATAAGTTTTTGGTTCATAAATAGCTTTCAGGGAATCAAAAAAAGCACTTTGGATTGTTACTATCTACATAAAACTGAATTTCATCTGACTTTTTTACCGAGCCAGGAACAGCAACTAAGTGCTCTACATTACCTGCTTCACCTGCCTTCATCTCTGTTGAAAGGTAGAATAATACAAACATGAAGCATTGTTGCTTTACAAAACAGCAAGAAATAATGGATGAGTAAACCATTTTAAAGGAGTCTGGCTGAGAGAGACAACCAAAAAAAGGGCATCATAAGAATATTTAATTTTAAAACTTGAAAGATAATGGGAGAAATATTGGAAACATTTGAATATTTATTATGGTAAGCATTTTTCACCTTCAAGAATGATGTAGTACTACATTTAAATTCAGATATAACTTTCCCAAATGTACCTATAGAGAAAAAGGAAAAGAAGAATATTCTTGGAAAAGCAGGCTGAGTTGAATATATGTTCACACAGGTGTCTCTTGCATGATGTGGCAACATTTTTGAGAGTGTATAGGAATTAATTTTTAGAGTATTTGAAAAAAAAGGAGAAAAATGGGGATGGAGCCAAGATGGTGGAGTAGAAAGATGTACATACAATAGCTCTTCTCCCACAGCCCATAAAATACCTGTAAAGAAGGACTCAACAAATTCTAGAGCAGCAGAAGCCACAGAACAATGGAGTAGAGGAGCTTTTAGCCCAGAGTGACCTGAAATATCAAAGGGAAAGTCCAGCCTTGACCTCAAGGCACTGGGAGGAGCAGGACCAAGCAGGTTTCAGGGACAGAATTCCCAGCTGCAGTGCTGATCCTTCAACCCACAGGCACTAAAGGTCAGTGAAAGGGAATTTTCAGCTGACTAAGAAGGGAGCAGGGTGTCCCCATAACTCAAGCCTCCTCAGGTGGCAACAGTGGAGGCAGCAGTGGACTGGGGCTCCCAAGACAGACAGCAGCCTGCATCCTATTGTTGAAAGTCTCATGGTAAAACCCCGAAAGAACTGAGCCCTGTGTGGCAGCCCTGCCCCCACCTGAGCAGGTGATCTTAATCTCACACTGAATAGCTGCCCTAACCCTGCTTAAAGTCCCTGAGGAATTGGAGCAGCTCATCTGAATCTCAGCCACCAGGGATGGCTTGGCAGAACTAGAGGCAAAGTAATTGTGGAGAGAAAACTCAGAAGTCAAGTAACTGGCTGGGAAAGTGCCCAAAAAAGGGGGAAAAAATAGGCCAATAGAAGGTTACTTTCTTGGTGAACAGGTGTCTCCTCCCATGCTTTCAGAGGAAGAACAAGGCATATTGTCAGAGGAAGTCAAGGCCCCTGCCCCCAGGGCCCCCAAAGGAACTTAAATTGGACTCAGGCCATAGAAGAGCTTGAAAAATGAGTGAGCAGCTTAATAAAGGAGAACCAAAAAAAGGCTGAGGATAATAACACCTTTAAAAAAGGCTAGCTCAATTGGAAAAAGAGGTCCAAAAGGCCAATGAGGGGAAGGAGGCTTTAAAAAGTAGAATTAACCAAATGGAGGAGAAGGTGCAAAACCTCACAGAACAACATAATTTGTTGAAAGAGAGAATTGAGTTCAGGGAAATAGATGACTATAACTAAAAGTTTGAAAAAACAGAAGATAATGTGAAACATGTCATTGGAAAAAACAACTGACCTGGAAAATAGATCTAGGAGAAACAATTTAAAAATTATGAGACTACCTGAAAGTCATTATCAAAAAAGAGCCTAGATATTATCTTGGCAGACATACTGGAATGTTTTGCCATTTCTTTATCTAGCTCATTTTACAAGTGAAGAAACTGAGATAAACAGGGCAAAGTGACTTGCCCAGGGCAACACAGTAAGTACTGGAAGCCAGATTTGAACTCATGAAGACGAATCTTCCTGACTTCATGCTCAATACTCTATCTACTATGTTGTCTGGACCAGTAGTGATTTCAGTATGAGAGCCTGTAAAATGTGTTCTATTTGGCAAACCACTTAAATGTAGGAATTTTGTGATGAGGTTTTACTACATGTACTTTCATATAATTTAGAATATTTGTACAAACTAAACCCACCATGGCAGAGTAATATCCAGTTAATAAACTATTTATCTGAGCACATGGAAACTATAACATCCATTCTTTACATCAAGCCATGATTTATTAAGAACTCTTATGTTTAAGTGATTTTTCCTTTTATACATTGCTTTGCATTTCACTGAGGCATGACTTAAATCAAAGAATCTGATATGAAAAAGGCTCTCAAGCTACTTGTTAAATCTGCATTTTCTTAGCATGGACTAGAGCCCTGCTTTAGAGTCCAGATTATTGCTAAGCAATTCAACAAAGAGAGAAATAGAAATCACAAAATGTGAAAGAGATTGAGAGAAGGAAAAGAAAAGAAGGAAGGAAGGAAGGAAGGAAGGAAGGAAGGAAGGAAGGAAGGAAGGAAGGAAGGAAGGAAGGAAGGAAGGAAGGAAGGAAGGAAGGAAGGAAGGAAGGAGAGAGGGGATGAGGGAGGGAGGAAGGGAGGAAGGAACAATAGTCACTGGGAACGTGTTGAGAGCCAGGAGTCAAATTAGTATCTTTGGTGGGCATTAGTGATAGAGAGCATCAGAATAGTCTATGAACACACATGTTTTTTCTAAGCTATTTTTATTATTCATGTGGAGAAAACCTCCATAATAATACTCAAGTACTTCTCCTTCAACAAAACTAGTAATTAACTTCAATATCCCCAAATAAAAATATCCCCAAAGTAATTTTAAAATGCAAAGGGTATTAGCCTTGGTTCCCCTAATTGCTGAACTCATCGACTGACCTACATACACTTCTTCCATCATTCTATTTCCTGAGAAAAACCCTGATTTCCTAGAGCTTTCCCAATTTATTTCTCTGTTTTCTTCTAAATAAGGAACAGAAGGTCAGACTAATGAACCCCAAGCTAGTTTCTCCTGAATTCTGCTAGAAATGAGAGCAGGTTGATATAATATGCCATGATACTGTCCCTGCTGTTGTGTGATATTCTTCCTCTATTGAATGATGTTTGCATACTTCTGTGCTTGTGTGATGCAAATTCTATCTCGTGCAACTCTGCTTCACTTGACATTCAAGGCTTTCTATTTAGCAGGTAGGGAAAAATAGAAAGAAAGCTAACTTTGCAGTCAAGGACATGAGTTCATATCCATTAACTATCTGTGTGACTTTCCCCTCTGGCTCATCTGTAGAATTAAGGGATTGGAGTCTATCATCTCTGTGACCATTTCTAGATCTAAAATCAATGACTGGTGAATGAGACCTTTCCAGTTCATCTCGTACAAGTTCTCTTTCTGAATGTACTACTGGAGTAGGCAAGATAGTGGGTCGAGTGTTGAGCCTGAAATCAGGAAGACTCATCTTCATGAGTTCAAATCTGCCTTCAAGCACTTACTGTGTTGCTCTGGGTAAATCACTTTACCCTGTTTATCTCAGTTTCTTCACTGGAAAAATGAGCTACATAAGGAAATGGCAAACAATTCCAGTATCTTTGCCAAGAAAACCCCAAATGTGGTCACAAAGAGCTGGGCATGACTGAAATGAACAATGATTATCCTAAAATATATATCCTTTACTTCTCAGCCTGCTTGCCCTTGTCCATATGTAGAGAGAAGATTAAGCCTGGAATGTCCTTGTTCTCTGTTCCTCTGCCTCATCACCTCTGTTCATGCTTTAAATCATTATGACATCTTTTCCTTTCCATCCCGTCACGATTTACCTTTTCTCCCATAGACCTCATGTACTAATAATAACGTATGTGTATTTATTTAGAATCCTTCCTAATTTAAAAAAAACACCTTATATATTTCATCACATTTTATTCTCATCACAGCCCTAGGAGGGATGATTACCCTATTTTATAGGTGAGGGAACTGAGGCATGTAGAGATTGACTTACACAGACATGTGGCTTAGGGACGATAGAGTCAGATCTTCACCTAATGTCCTCTGTTGAAGAGTACAGTGTTTGTTTGTTTGTTTTTTTTATCAATTCCACAGTGCCTTGTTTTACTCCTAAGTGGCATATTTATATTGCCTTGTTCTGAATGACCTACATCGGTGTCATATACAGATTTACTTATTATTTTATTGCTTTCCCTGATATTCTTGTACTAAAATGGAAGCACCAACAGGGCAGGAAGATCTTATCTTCTACAGTTTATATCATCTTCTGGAGAACTTCTTCAAAACAGGCCTTGGTCTTTGTTCAGCATTGAGGGTGACTAATTTTATGACCTAAATATGTGAATAATTGCTTCATTTGGGGAAAGTGATAAAGCTGCAGATTTCTGGAATTTGGTAACATATCAATAGATTTTCCCTAGCACTGTTGATTAAGAATAATAGCTGATTTTTAGAGGTATACACAAACATAGACACTCATATACAGAGTTTTCCAACCATCTTGGTGCAGATTTAAGCTACTAAAATTTATTTACATAAAACTAAACAGATACAGAGACACACAGAGAGATAGAGACAGAGAAAAGGAGAGGAGATGAAGACAGAGTGAGACAGAGACAGAAAAGAAAGAGGAGACACAGAGACAGAAACGACATAGAGACATAGAGTGAGAGGAGAAAAGATCGAAAGAGACAGAAACACAGAGAGATACAGAAACATAGAGATACAGAGTATGACAGAAAAAAAAGACAGAAACAGGTATAGACAAACTTGGATGAGGGGAGTGCTTAACTTGCACTTAGATTTGAGGGAATATACGTACCCACATGCACACAAATGCATGTTATTATGCGCCTATATATATATGTATATATATAAGTATGCACATGTATATTCACATGTAGATGGTATGTATGCATGCATATACATATATACATAGCTGTATTATGAATGAAGATATATGTGTAAACATGCATGTAAATTTCTGATAAGCAACTTTTTTGATATGTTGTGTAACAATCTTCTGTGATATGTATTGTCTATGTTACTATCCCAATTTTTCAGATGAGAAAACAGACTTAGAAAGGTATAAGACTTACTAATAATCCCATAGTCAGCAAAAGTAAGATATAAGAATGAAATCCAGGTCTTCTGGATTTAAATTTAGGGAGGGCCTTCTTCCTCTGTTCCCCACTGCATCACATATGTCCTTAGTTTAACAACAGGAAATCTATTCATTCTTCCAATCACAAATTCAGTGCCTAGTATATGAAAGGCATTGTGCGAAATACTATAAAAAATATAGAAACATAAGCACTATTCCTGCCTTCAGGATCTTACAGCAAAAGGAAGTCCTCCAAATCAGATAAGATCTACTTCTAGAAGAGTTGAGAACTGTTTAAAAGACCCATCAACAAGCATTTAATTTTTACCAGTGTACCAAACACTGTGCTATAATCAGAGGAAGCAGAGAACAAGCAAGAAGAGTCTCTGCCTTTAAGGACTTGGTCTTGATTTGCTTATTTTTATTACTAAGTATGTACAAGGTACATACAGATTGCATGGAAGACAACCTTAAATTGTTAGGCACTAGCAGCCAAGGGGACTGGAAAAGTGTTTCTTCTCAAAAAGTTATATGAGGGCTGAGTCCTACAAGATGTCAAGTATTCTAAGAGGTGAAGGGAAGAAAAGAGAACATTCCAGGCATGGGAGACAACCATTGCAAAGCCACAGAGAAAGGAGATAGAACACTGTTGTTTAGGAACAGTAAATAGATTGGTAAATCTGGACAATAACATGCAAAGAAAGTAATGTATAAAACCAAACCAAACAAACAAAAAATGCCTGGAACGCTATCAACATATATAGACTATAATGAACCACTGAACTTGATTGAGTAGGGGACTAGCCAACTCAGTAGATATTAAAAACACAATAACTCTTTCCTCTGTCTGACTTTTTTCTTTGAATTTCTAGGTAGCATCATGTTGCTCAGGTCCTTGTTATGGTTTGGGAACAAATGTCCCAGGGACTATGGTACATATTCCCCTATGACAGCTGAAGCTGGGGTTAGCTAGGTCAGCTTGATCCCTGGCCTGTGGCTGCTCCCTCTCTTTTGTATTTTTCTTCCTGATTGGATGATTAAGAAGCAATTGAAGATGGATGAGACCAGGTTTAAAGGCAGCCTTACAGCTTTGTGACATTGGGAAGTTCCAGGCCTTAAGCTGGTGCCAGCAGCACAGTGCAAAATCGGATACAAACTACAATACAATACAATACAACGTAAGTACCTACAGGAGGATAAACCCAATCCCTGGCTTAGATTATGAGAAGGCAGGGACCTGTAGGGCATTGTTCAGGCAGTGAAAAATTGATATCAAACATGAAACATCAATTTGGCAGACCAACAAATTGCTTTTTGTTCTAACGATTTCAAGTTTTTATATCACAGGAAAATAGATCAGATATTATAAGTCATGATTGCTTCTTCTTTAATTATTTTTTTCCTCAGTATGTGATTGCGAGCCTTTTATGCTTAACATTTAATTTATGTGGAGGAAATAAATAACTGTCCTGCATATATAATCAACATTGAATGCTGAATACCTTTTTTTAGGGAGACTCTATTCATGTGCCAAGAACTAAATCAGAAATGATTTTCTACAAAGCTTTGTGAGAGGGGTGTAAAGAGCAAAAGTTTTTGAGAAAAAAAATGCTCCTGACCCTCATTTTAAATGGTTGTTTTCCACATGATTGAACCCCATCCATGTCTCCTTTTAAAATTACAAAAGACATTAGTGGAAAGGGCAAAGAAATAATGCCATAACTGAATAATCCTCATTTCATCAAAGGAAAAGGGGAAATATATTCTTCTGTCATTCTTTGGACATATGGAGATTTTTTAAAAATTTATTTTTAGTTTTCAACATTCATTTCCAAAAGATTTTGAGTTTCAAATATTCTACCCATCTCTCCCCTCCATCCATCCAAAACACCATGCATTCTGATTAACCCCTCCCCCAATCTGTCCTCTCTTCTATCACACCCCTCCCTTTCCTTATCCCCATCTTCTCTCTGTTCTTGTAAGGCAAGATAGATTTCTATGCTGCATTGCCTATATTTCTTATTTTTCAGTTGCATAAAAAAAAAACAACCAATTCTCAACATTCTCTCCTAAAACTTAGTTTTGCAAAGACTTCCATAATTGTCATGTTGTGAAAGACATATTTCCTTCCATCCTATCCTGTTCCCCCACATTTATTCCATTATCTCTTTTGATCTTGTCCCTCCCCTAAAGTGTTTACGTCTAATTATGCCCTCCTCCCATTTGCATTGCATTCTGTCATCCCCCTCACCCCACTTATCCCCTTCTCCCTTACTTTCCTATAGAGTAAGATAGATTTTCATATCAAATTGAGTGCATGTTATTCCCTCCTTAAGTCAAATTAGATGAGAGTAAGATTCACTTTTTCCTCTCTAACTTGCTTCCTTTTCTCCTCCATTGGAAAAGCTTTTTCTTGCCTCTTTTATGAGAGATAATTAGTCCCATCCTATTTCTCCCTTTCTCCTCCCAATATATTCCTCTCTCACTCTTTGATTTTATTTTTTTTAGATATCATTCCTACCTATTCAACTCATCCTATGCCCTCTGTGTGTGTGTGTGTGTGTGTATGTGTGTGTGTATGTGTATAAACCTTCCAACTACTCAGATATTGAGAAAAGCTTCAAGAGCTGCAAATATTATCTTTCCATGTAGGAATGTAAACAGCTCAACTCTACTAAGTCCATTATGATTTCTCTTTCCTGTTTACCTTTCATTCTTCTCTTGATCCCTATGTTTAAAGTCAGATTTTCTATTTAGCTCTTGTCTTTTGATCAAGAATGCTTGAAAATCCTCTATTCATTGAATGCCTTTTTTTCCCCTTGATGTCTTGTACTCAGTTTTGCTGAGTAGGTGAGTCTTTGTTTTAATCTCAGTTCCTTTGACTTATGTAATATCATATTCCAAGCCCTTCAGTCTCTTAATGTAGAAGCTGGTAGGCCTTCTGTTAACCTGATTGTATTTCCACAATGCTTAAATTCTTTCTTTCTGGCTGCTTGCAATATTTTCTCCTTGATCTGGGGACACTGAAATTTGACTACAATATTCCGAGGAGTTTTTTTTTTTTCTTTTTAGATCTCTTTTAGGAGGTGATCATTGGATTCTTTTAATTTTTATTTTACACTCTGGTTCTACAATATCAGGCCAGTTTTCCTTGATAATATCATGAAAGATGATGTCTACACTCTTTTCATGTTCATGGCTTTCAGGTAGTTCCATAATTTTTAAATTGTCTCTCCTGGATCTATTTTCCAGGTCATTTGGTTTTCCAAGGAGATATTTCACCTTGTCTCCTATTTTTTCATTCTTTTGGTTTTATTTCATAATTTCTTGGTTTCTCATAAAGTTGTTCTTCCATTTTCTCCATTCTAATTTTTAAAAACAAAACTATTTTCTTCTATGAGCTTGAACCTCTTTTTCCATTTGGCTAATTCTGATTTTTAAAGCATTCTTCTCCATACTGACTTTTTGGACCTCTTTTACCATTTGAGTTGTCTATTTTAAAAGGTGTTATTTTCTTCAGCATTTTTGGATATCTCCTGTAGCAAGGTGTTGACTTGCTATTTATGATTTTCTTGCAAAATTCTCATTTCTCTTCCCATTTTTTCTTCCACCTCTATTACCTGATTTTCAAAATTCTTTTTGAGCTCTTCCATGGCCTAAGACCACAGCACATTTATGTTATGGATTTTGGACTCAGAATCCTTGACATTTATGTATTCCTCTAGTGGTATGCATTGTTCTTACTCATCTGAAGAAATGGAAGGAAATGCCTGTTCACCAAGAGAGTAACCTTCTATAGTCTTATTTTTTCCTTTTTCCTTTTTTTTTTTTTTTTTTTTTGCATTTTTCTAGCCAGTTACTTTTGAGTCCTTTGTCAAGTGGAGGGTATACTCTTGGGACCTGTAAGTTCTCAGTTCCTCCATGGTGACACAATCAAGGGAGAGGAATTTACTACTCTCTTGGCCTGCACTCTGGTCTAGAAGCAACCACAAGCTTTTCTACCCAGAATCTACAAGTAGAATTCCCTTTCCAGAACCTCCTCAAACTTCACCATGCCAGCTAGCACTCCTCCTTACCCCAAGACTGCCAATCAGGGTTGAGATTCAGATCATCGGTTCAATTCCTTAGACTGAAGGCTCCAAAAAAAAGTATCCTGTCACTGCCTGGGGCTGAGGCCAGACTGAGTTCCTTTGTCACCTAGGTGAAAGAGCTTTCTCACTGACCTTTGAAACTATCTTTGGCATTTGTGGATTGAGGAATCTGGGAACTGCAGCTGCTGCCTGAGGGCTGCTCCAGTCCTGTCTGTGTTGTGCAGCATGGCAAAGGCTGGGCTGTACTCTGCTCTGAATCCAGTGTGATAGACCTTTCCTGTCAGCCATCCAGGCTGTCTTGGGCTGTAAATCTCCTTTACTCTGTTGTTCTGTGGCTTCTGATTCTCAAGAATTCATTTAGCGCCATTTTTGCTGGTATTTTATGGACTACGGGGAAAGAGCTACAGCAGCTCATCCTTCTACTCTGCCATCTTGGCTCTGCCCCCTAGATATAGTTTTTTTTAATGAAGTAAACTGAGGTATAGTTCAGAAAACATGATATCAAGTGTATAGATTGAAACATTGGTATTTTATTATATCCTGGTGTATAGATCAAAACATTGGTATTTTATTATATCCTGGGGAGAGTATTCTGTGATGTAAAGGAGGAGGATTTATATGAATGTTTCCACAAAATGTGTGAGTACTTTTACAACCCATGTGTTGTCCTGCTTTCAGTCTCTCCTGGTATTGAATGAATGTTGGCAAGTCCCATGACTTCTCTGAGGCCCAATGTTATTGTCTGTATAATGGGGATAATGATACTTACACTATTAGATTACAGAAGATCTTTATAAATCTCATAAAAAATGACACATCTTTGTGCACCTTATAGAAATATGTTTTCAAATAATTATACCATATTGCATTTCACTTTGGTTTGAATTAACCTCAACACTACCTATTCAGTGTCCATAAGTAGACATGGTGTTGAAAGATTCACTAGATTGAACAGACCTATTTGTCTCAATAAAGGTCTATACTGTCAAGAAATGAGAAACAAAAACATAAATTGCTATTCAAACCATTTTGAAAGAAGTTGTTCTGTTTTGTTTTGTTCTTTATTATTTTAAAAGATTAGCATCCAACCATTTAAATATAACATATTCTGTCACAGTAATGGATGCAAATCCCTTCAGTGAAAATTAACATAAATGCAGTAAGCCTATAGCAGTTTAACTGAAAGGGACTTTAGAAAATCTTAAGCCCAACTTCTTTCTTTTTACAGATGAGGAAACTCAGGCCTAGAAATACTAAGTGACACCTCTCTGATCTCTAGACCCATAACTGGCAACATGGCTAAACATATCAAGAAGGTTGGAATTGTTGACAAATATGCAACTTGTTACAGTGCATCCCTCAGAAAAATGGTGAAGAAAATTGGAATTAGCCAGCATATCAAGTATACCTGCTTCTTCTGATGCAGCACCAAAATGAAGACACAGGCAGTGGGTATTTTTCAGTGTAGATCCTGTATGAAAACAGTACCTGGTGGAGCATGGACCTAAAGTACCATCTCTGCAGTCACAGTCAAATCTGCCATCAGAAGTGTGAAGGAATTGAAAGACCACTAAAATCTTCTTATCAAATATCTGTAGCACATAGTCCAACAATAAATGGGTTAATTTATGGAATAAAATAAAGAAATACTAAGTGACATGTCCAACATCACAAACGCACCAAAGAGTAGATCTGGAAATAGATGAAGATTTTGTAATATAAATGCAGTTCTTTTTCAATCACAATACATGTCTGTTCTTGCACCATCTTCTCTAGCAATGACAGACTATGAAATATGGTAATAGATTTTAATGATGACATTTTTTCAAGAAATTCAAAAAAGTTATGGTGATATCATTGGAAAAGATTGGATATTTAAATCTCATAGATGATACCATTTAACAGTGTGTTTACATAGATAACTTACTTTCAAGAAATCTAGGGGAAAAATATCTTAGAAATAGTCCATAAAATTTTATAATAGTTTTTGAATGGAGTACATTTCTCATTTCTTAAAAGGTTTCTCCTTCAACCAGCTCTTTTCTTGGATTGCATGTATGAGTATTTTAAATAGTATAATGACGTATGACTTAGTGGTATGATATAATTGATTGATACTAATAATAGTTGATATTATTTTTTGAGTTATATCTAGTTTCAGTATTATACATACACAGCCAAATATGGATCTGTGGTTACCCCAGTGAAAAATGCTGAGAGTTCCATTCAAGTGAGGATATCATTACAAGAAATTTCAACAACCATTGGAAACTCACCAGTGATTCAAAATTAGCTAACTTCTTTATGCTGAACTTCAGTGAGGTGAAGAACAATACAATTCAATTCAAACAAAAGTCAGATGGGATTATGGTCTCCTGTCCATGGTGCTGATGATGTAGCCATAGTAAGCTCAAGTTATTTTTCTTATGTCTATATTCTCTGTGACTCTAATAGTCTCTAGTTTGAATAGATAGAGGAGAGGGGGAAAGATTATGAATGGAAACCAAATCTCGGATGGTCAAAGACTCTTTGAACTGTATGGTGTTAGAGACTACCATGTCCAACTCTTTATTTTATACAGTAGGAAAGACTCCCAAAGATAAAATTCAGATGAGACATATATCTCCGGACACTGCATGTTGTAGTTCAGTTGGGCCCTTTGCAAATAATGCCCCATGATTTGAGGAACCAGGATGAACAAGTGAGAGATGAGAGAGAATATCCCTTAGGGACATTCTGTACCCAAGCAAACTACCTCTTGTAAGGTAGAAAAGAGATGAGGAATTTGGGCCTATCCCAGGCTGAAGTCAAGTACTGTGGGTGATATTCTCACTACTTTTATCAATTATTGCCTTTTTATTGGGAAGCTGGTACCACCAATGTTGACAATAAGGGATTATCATGTAATCCCTTAGTCCTCTGATTACTCAACCCATTCCTTTCAAACCTGTAAGTTATAGCCAAAGGTGGCTATAAAACATATGATATTTTATTATATTTTATTAAGAGGCTTGGTTCCTTCCACCCCTCCCCAACCCCAGTTCAAAGCTACCAACATTTGGATACATCAGTTATTTTATAGACAATGTACTCCCTGTGCAGGGGATCAGTTCTCTTACTACTTTCAAACTTAGGTATCAAAATAGCTGAGTGACTCTTTGGTCAGTGACTAGATTCAAATCAGACTTATGATGCTTACTTAAAGTTCTGTTGGACAAATCATATAACTTCTCTGGGCCTCAGTTTCCTCATTAAAAAAGTAGATTAAATAGTTTCTTATTTCCCTTCTAACTGTAGAAGAATGATGCTATGATACTATAAGTGGACTTTGTCACAGTTCCATCCAACAGTATGCTTTGTTACTGTCTTTTTTTTAGAAGACAGGTTCTGTCAGGCACCTTGATATTTTATTAAGAGCCTTGGTTCCTTCCACCCCTCCCCAACCCCAGTTCAAAGCTACCAAGATTTGGATACATCAGTTGTTTTATAGAATTTTCTCCATCATCACCTTTAGTGGGAGAGTCACAGTAATTGATGACATGTGTTTTGCATTTAACACAATACATGGGAACAATTAAAATTCATCTACCAGTACTGTGAAAAATGTGTATAACATGTATCTATTTCAAACAAAGTTTGGTCATTTAGACAATAATGTCTTGCTAGTTCTGAACCTAGCATAATGGTGTAGTAAAAGACCAGGATTAAATCCTGCCTCAGGCACTTACTAGATGTGTGACACTTGGCAAGTTTCTTAGCCTCTTAGAATCTCAGTTTTGTCATCTGAAAAAAATAAGAGGGAGGAAGTGAAGAAGGACAGCTTTTAAGTTACAGTCTAAATCTAAATCTATGACCCTACATTACAGATTCATAGAATCATAAAGAAAATTTAGAGATTTTTCTAAACTAATCCCTTTATTTTCAGATAAAGAACCTGAAACCAACAGATATTGTACAAGTTACTAATAGCTAATTAGTGGCAGAGGCAGGAGGGAACCAATGATCTAAGGATCATGTGAGAGAACTAGGAATAGTGAGGTGAAGGAAGCTAAAGGGAAACAACTTTTAAAATCACATAATTCTGAGGGATAGAGTGGAGGATAGCTATTATAATAAAATTGTCCAAAATAGATATGAAAGATGATCAATGGGAACTATAACTCCCAATTCAGTGCCTTTTGCTGTATTGTTGTTCTTGGTTGCTTGGTGTCTAGCCTGTTATACTACATTTGCTGTCAGCAGGGACCTTCTGGACCTGTGTGCTCTGAGGAAGTATTCTCAATGTCCTATCTCCTCCTCTTGTCCTGAGGGTAAGTACCACTTTCATTTTTCCTCCATGGTTTGTAAGTGCACCCAATCTTTACTCTGCATATCTATGCTTCATCACATGTTTATAGGAACAAGGATACAAATGTTAATTCTGCTCCTGATTAAGAAGCAAAGAATTTGGGTTGGGAAAAATTGGAATAAAGGAAAGAATATATAAAAGATAGTTATTTGATGAGTCATAGCATCCAATGCTAAATATTGTTAATAATTAATCATTTAATTATCAAGTTTCTCCCTTAAACACACATACCTACATATGAACACACACACACACACACACACACACACACACACACACACACACACACACACACATACACCACATCTCCAGAGTTGAACTCTTTCAAAAGGTGGCTTGTCCTTGCTATGGAAATATCCTGAATGGGAGGAGATGGACTGGATCTTGGGTAGATAAAGTTACAATGCAACTATCACAGCCCAGAGTACTTGAAGAGATGGAGTCCAAGTCTCCTGTAGGTAGGAGATGGAGCTCATGGCTCTAGAACAGAGCTCTATTATGAAGACTGCAGGTAAGAGAATGTTATGGATAAGAAGGATAATTCTTTTTATTTTTCATGTCAAAAATGAAATAGTTTCTGTATTGACTTCCATCACAATCATAACTTAAAGAATGTTTTCCTGACACCAGATCTTCCCTTAAGACTGTGTAATCAGCTTCCACTAGCTTTCTTTAGGCCATAGCCCTAGTTGACAAAACAAAACTTTACATATATCTAGTTAATAGCATTCATTATTTTCTCTGAGACAGGATTTAAAAAACATCTCTATTTAAATGCTAATTTATTTACATTTACCTCAACCACCATCTCAAACAGAAACAAACTCCTTTTAAATCCTGCCCAGCAATAACAAAAGGAATGGCCTAGCATTCATTCATACCTGGCAATGAAAAACAAACAGAAGGAATTTTGAAGAGATGGAACCATGGAATCAGCCCCAGATCTGGCTAACCTCATTATTTTTGGGGGGAGGAAGGGACAATGTAGGAAGTGGAAATAAGGGAACAACTGTTCATTTTCAAGTTTACTTCAGTATTAGATACGAACCCAACTAATCACTGTTAATCTTTCATTCAAAATAACTGCTCAATACCTGAACTAAATTAAAGCAGAAACTACAGGTGCCACCTCTATTGAAAAGCACCTAACTAAGCAGCCACTTTTGCTCAGCTGTGATATTATTTCCTATATAAGTAACTCATTTTAGTCTATACTTGGCAAGCCCTTGAATGACACCATGGCAGGGGGATTACATGACTCATTATGTCCTGAAGTTATCTCTTTAAAGAAAACTATAAAATAAAATGCTTTTTTCTTTTTTTTTTGAAAGAAGAGCCTTCCTATCAAAAGAAAAAACAGCTATTTGGGTCAACACTATCAAAATCAGATGGTTATATAGCCAGGTTTCATTGTCTCTGTATAAATTCAATTGCTACTTGTCAATCAAACAAATTTATGTTAAATGTTTCCTGTTTACATGGGCCTATGCTAGGAATTGCAGAAAAAAGAAGTTTGACTAGCACTTGGTCCCTGCTTTCATGGAATTTATATTCTGATAGGGTGTTGCGTTAAACAAGTAACCATTTATTTTATTTTACTTTTTATTTCATGGTTATAGGGAATTCCTTGTGAGGACACTTCCTGTATCAAAGAAAATGGCGCAAACTCAGGAATTAATAGTAGATTGTTTCTTGCCAGAATTTGTCAAAGGGAGGACTTAGACACATATTCTCTTATCTCCTTGGATGCTTCCTGTTCACTACTCCAATACTAAACATGATACAAAATAAAGTCACATGAATTCATTAAAGACATGCAAAATAAAATGTTATGTGAACTGGAATATTAGTGAAAAAATAATACCAGTTGGAGGAAAATTATTTGAAAAAAACACAAATGGAAAGGATGTCCGAAAGGAACATGGCAGTAAACTCATTCTCATCTGATATCTCATTGATGGTGCACTATCAAATAATGTACATTTTTTGTACCCATCAATATAGCAATATATGCACACATGCTTCACATGCTTCACACACATATAAGCACACACACACATATACAAACACACACTACTTTATTAGTCTCGGGGGCTCCTAAATATTATGGTGTTTATTTATAACTTCCAGGTTTTGAGATTCCCCCAAAGACTTGCAGAAGACATTGTATGACTCTGGAATGATAACTTCAGAGTCCAGAGGTTATTCCACTGGTAGATTCCACTTATAGGGGGAAAAAAATGATTTATCATATTATTTGGGAAAAAAAAATGTTTAAATCCAACCACATTTTGATGAAAGATTTTCTGAACCCAGCATATTAATTAATCTCAGTGATTCTCTAAGAATACTGGAGATGGCTACAGGTATTTTGATTGCACCCAGGTCCTGGATCCATACAAAACTCTCTTGTTTTGTATTACCATGCCCAGGTCTTACAATAAGTCCATGTAAATAAGTTGTGACTTCACTTAAATATAATTGAACTTTTATAGTTACTCATATGGATCTCCATCTATCTTGTTTCCAAGTTGCCCTCTTGGTAACATCTCATAATTGTTTACATGTGGTTTGTACATGGGCACTTTTATCTAATGACTATATGATGTAAACCTTCCTTTCCAGCCTACTCTCCTCCACCAAACGACCTAATAACTTTCTTTCTAAAACTATTTTCAGTTTTAGAATTCATTCTCCTAAACAAGCCACCAAAATTGCAAAGATGAGAAATCCAAAGGTTTTAAAGGGTCTAGATAAAATATTTGTGTCATTGCACATGTGTAACAGGTAAATGTGTGAGGATGAAAGGTTCCTTGGTCTTGCAAGAATTTCAGCAGGCCTAGTGCTTATGTTTCTAGGACTTAGACCTTGACCTGGAAAAAAGTTCTAGGACTATTTATTTAAATATTTTCATTTTGCAGATAAAGAACCTGAGAATTTAATTGAAATTAAATGAATTGCTCAAGGTCAAGTAGACTGAAACTGATTTGAGCTCATCTTCTGACTCCAGATCCAATATTCTTTCTAACATACCATATCTGAAAGACATATTCCAAAGGAAACAACTCATTAAAAAAAATAGAGAAAAGCTAGGATGTTAATTACAGGGTATACCTAAGTTGATACCTTCTCTCCTTACCCCAAAAGAATTTGAGTCCCATTTGTCCCTAGGCCTGGAAAACCTCATCTTGAACTGTCCTGGAATCTTCCCACTTGATCTGGCTTTTTCATACCCAAGTCTATTACCCTTAGACTAGCATAGCCCTCCATTTTCTCTTACCCCCTGATTGTCTCCTGCTACTTTCCACCCTAGATTCCATCAAAATTCTATTTTCTTAGTTCCACATGTCTGACTTCTAGTTACCTAAGGTACTGGCCACTCCCATCAAGATCCTCCCTATACTCCTCCTCTAGTCACCTCAGATTACTTGACCAAACCTAGATTCCTCACACAATCTCTCTGTGTGTAAGACCCATCCTGTTTCCATGAAGGTGCTCAGATACCTTAAGATTTTAGCTAATGATAAGATTTCTTAAGAATCTGGTCAATAATGTGAATCTTTAATAAACAGTTTTTTTTTTTGACTGAAAGAAGACTTGAGTCGATTCATTCAGGTAGGACCTAGCGTGCAGTTCTGAGCACCCCAAACCTTGACATTATGATATATTTGTTTAATGACATTTTATGTTTACAAAACATGATAAAGAGCTTACAAGGAAGACTATTGAAAGCAATATAAGATGATGGACAGTGAAATCAAGTGAACATATTGAGCTGTGTACATGCTAAAACCGTATAATCTTACAAAAGGTGAGTGAGGTTGGGGTGGGGATGAGAGAGAGAAAAAAGGAAAGAGAGAGATAGAGAGAGAGAGAGAGAGAGAGAGAGAGAGAGAGAGGGGGAGAGAGAGAGAGAGAGAGAGAGAGGGAGGGAGAGAGAGAGAGAGACAGAGACAGAGAGAGAGAGACAGGGAGAGAGAGAGAGAGAGAGAGAGAGAGAGAGAGAGACTGAGAGAGAGAGAGACTGAGAGAGAGAGAGGAGAGAGAGAGAGAGAGAGAGAGAGAGAGAGAACAGATAGAAACAGTAGAAACAGAGATAGTGATTTCTTTTTTGAAACAATGAAGCTTAACTATAAATATGACTGTCATTCAAACATTTGATTCACCTTTTTTGTGGGGGCAGGGGAGAGGGAACCAAGTTGTAAACACAGTTCTTGGCACATATTACATTATATATGTGTGTGCATATATATATATGTGTGTGTGTGTGTGTGTATATGTATATATATATACATATGTTTATACATGCATGTATATGTGTGTATGTGTGTGTGTATATATATATATATATATATATATATATATATATATATATATGTTTCTTGAATGTAATGACATTAGTATCCTTCCATTGCAATAAGCGCCATGGTTTATGTTCTAGTATTTTCCATCAAAAGTCATGTCCAGACATGACTCTAACAGAAAGGGCCCTGATGTACTGTTTTCAAATTGCAGAAAAATGCTTTCACTTGGAAACTGATTTTAGAAAATATTCACTCCCCTTAATGGAAAACCCCCTAAAGGGATTTAGCTCAGGTTCTATTAAGAGGAAAGCTTTTATCTCATAAATGATCCTAATAATAAAAGTAAAAACAAATACTCAAAGTAAATTCTGGACAGCAGAGGGTAATTCTAAATATTCCTATAGTACATTTAAGACTATATTACATATTTCTGTGTTCCAAAAATGATATTCATTGAAATAATATAGTGAATATTAAACAATTATTTTTCTCTTCTTCTTCCTCTCCTCCTTCTACTCCTCCCTTCCTTCTGGCATCTGAAGGATCTGTTTCATGAACTATAGTGTAAGATCAGGACTTGCCTTATGTCTTAGGAATAGACAGAGTGTACAATATGGTACTTTTTTTCTTAGATGGGAGGGCAGCAACATGCTCTATTGGAAAATATGCTGGGCTTGAAGAAAGGAAAACTTGGGTTCAGTGTGATCTCAGAAACTTACTAGCTTTTTAACCTCATAAAAATAAGAGATTCTGTAGCTCAGTTTTCTCACTTCTCAAATAAGGGAATCGGACTAACATTCCTTTCAGGATTAAATCTGACTATATCCTCCGTACCGACCTACATCAATTGAAATTTCACTGTTATATATTCATTTCTTAAAGTTATTGCTTTTTAACGTGTCCTCTGTTAAAATAAAAAATATCTGGAAGAGTTAAAAAAATAAAATCTACTATAAGGACCAAGTATAATAATGCTAATCACTGTCCCATATGAACACTTATTAAATTTTAAGGCACTTTTTGACCTATGTTTTCTGATCTTGTACTTGTTCAAAAATTATTTTAGGGAGAAAAAAATAGGACTATACATGTGACTTTATTAAATTTCAGGTTGAACAGGTAATGGTATATTCATATATGTAAATATTACAATTTCTATAATGATTAAATCAGAAGCATTTCATAAAATGAGCAAAGATATTTCTGAGGTGATGCAGGGAGAAATCAGTAGAAACACAATTACCTATATACTGACTATAGCTATAAATTGCAGTCACTTTAAGGTCACATGACCCATCTGTTAAAGATGAGATATTTCCTGAAATCCTATTGAAATCTCTAAACTCAAGAAAACTAAAAAAAAAAAAATATATGCTCAAAATCTAAAATTATTGAAGCTATTTCCACAGATCAAGACGTATGAATAAAATGAGGTTACCACACAATGAATTAAGAACAGGAAAGATTAAGCCTGCTAACTCTTCATGTGCTAATTCTTCATGAGCCCTCCTTGTACTTCTTCTCACCCTGGCAGGGGAATTCAATTGGACCCATGGGCGTACGCAATGGAATCCACTCAGCAATGAACTGATGCGACTACAATTTCTGCCAACACACAGTCCTTCCTCTGCCATCACCCTACTATCCTGTGGCAACATAACAGAACTTAACTCCCCATCCTCCCCATGCAAATTATGTAGAGGTATAGGAAAGAAAAAAATATTCCCCTGCTTTGGAAAGTAGGATGACACAGTAATTCTTGGCCAGAGAAGTAAATATCAAAGAAAAGCAGTTGGCGGGGGCATTGGATATAACAGGCTGGAAACTTTCCAGCTAGCATGCAGATGAAGTTAGTTGTCCCCCTTTAACATCCCCAGAATTAACTTGAGCTAGGGACTGACACCAGTGAGAAGTGAAATCCCAAGTGTGGAAGGAGGGTGTCTGCTTTGTCTAGACCTAGACTTTTCTGTCACATCTTACTTGTGATGACTGCTTTTTGGGTTTTCTTGGCAAAAACACTGAAATGATTTGCCATTTACTTCGCTAGCTCATTTTACAGATGAGGAACTATAGCAAAGGATTATGTGACTTGCCCAGGGTCACACAGCTAGAAAGTATCTTAGGCTAGATTTGAAATCATGACAATGCATCTTCCTGACTCTAGGCTCAGCACTCTATCCACTGTGCCACCTAGCTGCTGGACTTAAAGTGTCCACCATTAAGGGGAAAGAGTTAAAAAGTAATAGAGAAATAAAAGGACAGAAGATGTTAACAAAAGTCAATGCAGAAAGAAAATTCAGTTAAAAAAATCTTGGGTACAACCAGGTAAACCAAGAGGAAAAATATAAATTTCAGAAGGAAATATTTCCTCCAGTTCATGTAAATAAGTTACACTATCTTGGAATAAAAGAAATTGCATAATAAAGGAAAAATCAATCATTCAGCTTTTAATGAGGTAGAAGTCACTGTGGATTCATAAATGATTCAAAAGAGATAGAAATTCTGAAAGAAAAGTTCATGCACTGCTCACCAAAAATTGTTTCTGTTTCTGTAGCTATCTGCATCTCTTTCCCTCATTCACCTGTATTTCTACATCTTTTTCTATTGCTCTACCTATTTGTTTTTACCTCTACCAACATGCACATCTCTTTCCATATTTGTATTTCTTTAACTCCCTCTTTAAATGTCTCTATTTATACCCACACTTATACTTTTCTCTCTATTTTCATATCTGTATCAGTGCCTTTATTTATTTTATCTTTAACTGTGTCTACACCTACATCTTTATCTTCAGCTATCTCTATGCATATCTACATTTATTTCACCCATAAATATGTGTATGTGTGTATATACAATTTTACCCATACATTTATCCATATCTACATTAAGAATACACTATGCTATGAGTTAAAGATACATTCTATAAATAGGACAGAGCTCTTTCCTCCTTAGGTTATATTTTTATTCTGCTTCTGTTGTCATTAAATTTTTATCTGAAAATAAAAACTTGACTATTTAATGTGTTTCTGAAATGTATTTGGTTTCTGAAGGTCAGTGGACCCCAGAAATAAAACTGCAGATGTCAAGTGAAGCTTTTAGAATGCTAACACAATATGTAAACGTAAATTAAGATGGCCACTATAATCCTATATTTTCAGTCACATCCAAGTTGAAAAAACGTTCTGCTTGAGGATTTAACTTTCCACACTTTGTCAAAGTGATAAGGCAAAATTGTTAGAAAACTACAAGAAAAAATAATCCTTTCACTTACCTTTGAAATATGAAGGAGCAAGGAGTGCGGTATAAACCTGTAATATTTTTTCCCTTCATTTACCAGTAATTCAAATAAGTGTACACAAACATTTCAGATCTGATATGTGGGTACAGTTCTAAGAGAAATAGTAAAGTTTGAAGAAAGTATACCAAAAATGTGTGAGAGATGGGGAAAAGAAATTACTTTTAAGTGAACAACTTCACAACTGTTGAGGTTAAGCCAAAATTTAACCATATACATTGCTGGAATCTCTCTTTTCTCTGCTTATCTAAGTAAATAATAATATCTTATTCAAAAGCATATGATTCTTGATAAATGACTAATGTACCCAGCGTAGGAATTTGATATTATTGGTCATCATGACTTATGTGCTACTATTCTTTTTATGGCATCCACATTATGTGGATATGATATGAACTCAACTTCATATGAAATGGAAACCATTCTAAAAGAATGAAGAAATGTCATCACACTTCTCTCAAGAAACCCTGAAACCATTATTTTTTTTTATCTTGTACTTTAATATTCCATCCTATTTTTATTCTTTCCTACAGATCATGCTTTTTGTGGAATTGATTATATCTCTATGGATCAATATGCTATATAATATTCAAGTAGCACTTCATTTATTACAGGATGAGATAGCTCATCAATGGAGACTTCCTAGATAATGAAAATATACCACTTGATAAGTGACAAAACTTATTTTTTAAAATTTTTGTTAGTTTTGATGGAAAGTAAAATGAATTTTTAATAAACTTTTCTACCTTTTTAAACAGAAAGGATGGATCATAGTTTATTTGTTTCTTTCTGGCCTATCATAATTATGAACATCAGTTACTAAACTGAAATCTAATATGGTGATATTTTCAGGGCTTATTGACATATATTAAGCTGTTTATCCTTATATTGTATGTTCCTAGATTGCTATGTTGGTTATTTTTAATTTTCATTCCTTTTGTAATATTGTGTCTTGTTTTCCTTGCCTCTTTCCTTACAGGCAAGTTGTAAGTTATTATTTTTTTGTATTGTAATGTGAGACCACAGGTGTAGGGTGATCAAACTGTCCTTCTACTTATATTATAGAAGATGTAACTGTGTGACTTAAAGGAAGGCACAATAGATATCTCTAGTCTCTTTTTCCCCATCCTTCTCCAAGAGAGATGTTAATTTTTACCAGGAGGGGAAGCAGGAGGTTGGGGTAAGAGATCACTCTGGTATTTTCAAAGAAAGGTACTACTGAATTAAAATTAGATATCTATTTGCGCTCTTAAATATTTTTTAGCCTAGAAGATATGACTAGGTTCAATCTGACTTCTGATCAATGTTTCTCATAAATGGGGGTTGGGGGGAAGATGTGAAATTGAAAATTGATACTCCACTTTATTTTGTATCGTTTATATTGCTTGAAGATTGTATCTAGATTTCCAGGAGCCAACATGGAGGAGTGAGAAATAAGGTGCTCTCACTCTCCTTACTGACCTTGAGAAACCCAGAAAAGATCAGGAAAAATCCTGGAACAGTGGAGCCAGCAGAAATACAGGGTGAGGAAGTTACTTTTTTTAGATCATGAGGCTAGGGGAATTAATAAGAAATGTCCCTGTTGCTATGATTGAGGGGGACCAGTACAGAAAGTACAGGATGGGAGTCTTCCAGGTAAGCCAGTGGCAAGCCCCACTTCACCAAACCAGTAGGAGATCCTGAACTCCAGAGTGGTAGAGTTGGGGAATTGGTGGATGCCAGTATAAAGAACTACTCCTTGCACCTGCAGGCCTGGTATCCACCAGCAGCTGAGCCTACCCTTGCTATTTCAGCCCAAGAGGAAGAGCCGACCTCCAGCGGCCAAACCGCCCCTCTTACATACGTCACCCCGCTAGCTTCAGTGTAACCCCAGGAAAACACAGAAAAACCTCACCTGGCCTCAGCTCACACCAGCGACCACCTATAGCTCCAGCTCAGCACCAGGTAAGCCAGAGCATTATACATTTTCCAGCTTCCACAACCTGGGGCCCCAGCACATAAAGACAGTAACCAAGCCCCTCTCCCCGAACACAAGAAGTATGGGACAGAGCCTCACATACCCCACAAGCAGAGATCAACTTTAAAAGTCAGGAAAAATGAAAACATAATGAGCAAAAAACTTAGAAAATCAAAGACAATAGTTTCTTACTTTGGGATTAGGGGAGATCAAAAAACACATTCAGAAGAGGACAACATTGGAAAATTGTATCTAATCAGTGTATCAATATTTATGGATGAAAGAAATGATGATTTCTCTCATATATTAATAACTAATTACTATTGGGGAAATCCAGGATTTTTTTTTCTTTCTTATTTCCTCATTCTCTAGTAGGTCAAATCAGCACCTCATAGTGAGAGTGAATTTAATTCTCCTCAGTCTAGTTCAGATCCCACCCAACTGGAAGCCTATTATGTGTGTGTGTGTGTGTGTGTGTGTGTGTGTGTGTGTGTGTGTGTGTGTGTAGGGGGTGGGGTAGATACTTTATCTAGGTTGCTGGGAGTGAGACATCTCCAGTTCTCCTACTCTGTCTATATCTTGCCACCGGACCCAGACAGCTCTGGAGGAGAAGTGAGACTGTTGACCTTGCACAGACCTCCCTAACATAAATTCAGTTCTCTTGCAAGTCATGGCATCATCTTCCTTATGTCATGGTCCTCCTTTAGAATGAAAGACAAACAAGAGATTGGGGGGAGGAGATCTGCGAGTACTCCAATATCAAATAATCGATATCAGATCTTCTAGCTCCTCATTAGAACAGATCTACCACTCATTCTTCATTTTTCTTATTCATTGGTTACCAGAGTTAACTGTCATCTATTGGGAACAGCCACTCTTGCAAGGGCATGAAATATCAAAAGACTGACATGATGCATTTTTGGTTTATGGGAGACAACTAAATGACTATCTTTTTTAAATTAATTGCTTGCTACTCATAATCAATAAAAACAATTGCTCAGAAATTTTGTATCTTTAACTTTTTATACATCACAGTTACAAGATTTGGACCTGATTGTATAAGCCTCAGTGGTAGAGTTTGTAAAAGTGAAAGTTCTTAGTCTTCTGGGATATAGCCTGCTCACAATCTATTTCACCTCAGAAGGGAGGATAGTTACAAGGGAGATGAGTCAGCCCAGTCATAAGATGTTTTGCCTAGAATCCCACAATTGTGGTGTAGGTGTTGCCTAACAGAATTTTCCATAGCACGTTATTTAGCTCTGTGTATTCCCCATTGCTATGGCTTCTGGAGATGCCTCTTTGAGAGTTAAGTGAAATTTAAGCCCACTTTTCCTGTTATAGACCAATTACAGTCTGAGTTTAGTTTATGTTACAAAACTCTTTTTGGCACTCACATAAGCTGCTATCTTTTCAGCTGGATAACAAGGCTGCTTTGGCAATCAAATCACCCCTAGCCACTGAGAAACTTCAAATCTCATTTTCTTGACAATTGCTAATCTTGCTAATAATTTGGTCATGCTCAAAAATGTAGGATCCTCAAGCTCTCTGTTCAAAACTTGTCCCCTTTCCTGTCAAACAGCAGTTCCATAATGAACATACATAATGAATACCAAAGAAATCTGTTAATAAAAATTGGTAGCAAAATTGAAATCAGAGAAAGTATGTATAAGAGAATATAGACCAGACAAAGTAGAGTGAACTCTCTTGTTGGGAGTGAGAAAATTCAGCTTAATCAAAGAGGATACTCTCTGAAGTCTCCAGTGTAGATAATTGAAATAAGAACATGATGGAGACTTCTAGAGCCTTTCATTTCTTCTCAGAATACTTTTATTCAGTAACATGAAATGGAGGTTGGCTTCTTACATCTTCCATCTTGAAACTGGAAGTCAGAAACTCCTGAAGCAACTTGACCACTGAAGAGACCCAAAGAAAATTAAAACTCTTCCCCTTTTAGCAAGTGGGCCCCAGTTCCATGAAGGGCAAGACTGAACATTCATTTTCATCAATGAGGATATCATACTACTTTCAGTATGTCTGCCCCTAGCAGCTACTCTGCTTCCAAATGATTGTTTCTAAAGTACTAGTGACCTGGAAACCACAGACCAGTAGTGAGCAAAACTCATTTTTTTTCTTATGGCCTTTGATAGATAGCAATGAGTATATAGTGAAAAGAAAATTAAGAACAGTCAGAAACATGAGACTCTAGTATATTTTTTTTTAACTCTTCTACTTGTAAACTCTGTGATCTTACACAGAAATCATTTCACTCCTCTGAGTCTCAGAGTTCTTGTTGCTTGTTTGAATCAATTTTTTGGTTTGTTTTATCAGTTAAAAGTGATAATGAAGATGAGGTGTTGGGTGATCAGGACCCCAAAATACGGACAATCCAGGTCATGCTCGAATGAATTCGACTCAAGCCTTCTTAAAGTCAAAGAAAACAAAGTTTATTAAGGATCCACCTAATTGGGTTGCCTCTTACAGAGCCTAAGCATTTGTAATGCTTGTACTCACAAGCGGGCCAGATAGAATGCCAGCTAGACAGACTGAGCTGGATTGAATCTGAGTTTTCATGGAGGCAAGGTGGGACTTAAATACAGAAAAGAGTATAGGCAGGATCTGGGGCAGGGGTGGTGGTCTGGTAGTCCAGGGAGATGGGAGGAGGGGTTTAGGAAGGGTCTTGAGGAAAAGTCCAAGGAGGGTCAAAGGCTGGAAACAGCTGGAGGCTATCAGGAGATATCAGACAATGGGGGATTTGGGCAGGAAGCAAGTGGGGCAATCCAGAGATCTTGATAGGGGCAGTATGGGAATGGATACAGATCTGGATGGAAGCCTGGGGGATGGGGTTGTGATGGGATCAAGGGTTGGGAATTCAAGAGACCTGAAATGATAATGAAAAACCCATGGGCTTCCTGAGACTGCGGGAACAAATGGGAAGATGAGATTTGAGTAAGAAAGGCCAGATTAAGGGGAAAGATTCAAGGGGAGCTCAAGGAGGCTCCCATCAATGAAACTCATTATACTTATATTAAAATGAAGTTGTGAAGGAAGTGTTTTGTAAAAGCTTGAGTTATTATTGTTAACTATTATCATTTTTAATTATCATTCTTATAATATTTACATTTTCCATCTACTCCATGAGGATGTTAGAGAATTAAATAACATGAGGAATGTAAAGTGTCTTGATAATGTTAGCTTTTTGCAGAATTACCATTTATCACTTTTGTTACTACTTTCTTTGGTTATGCTAGTTTTTTTCAATTTTTCCTTGATTTTCTTCTCTCTTATGTTCTACGTATTTAATAAGGCTGTTGGATAAATAGCATCTTGGTAAGGGACTAATAGTCGAGACTGGAAGAAAAATGAACTCTTATCTGGGAAAAGTAACCATCTCAGTGGAAATGTGTCTTGTGGAAATTGTATCATGCATTAATAATATTAACTGCCTGTTTATGAAATATTTGCCAAAATAAATGATGATTTAAAAAAATGACTCCAGATATTTGAAAAATCAAAAAGGAAACATTTCTGCTATTGCTTATTTTTCTTGACCTGCTTTAGACTGAGCTGATTTTAAAACCTTAGTACATCAGAAAAGATGTTATGAAAGAAATTCAAACATTTATTTTTACTTATTTTGCATCAAATTCCTTAACCTAGTAAGTATTATAGTTAGCTGAGTTGTCATATTCTAGTTTGTTTGGAACAGAGATAATCTACACCAGAGAAAGTAACCTTTCCAACACTTTGCCTTCAGCAAACTGGATCCACAGCTGGATCAGAATAACTCAAACAAGGATCTTTGTCAAAGTTTTCTTTCCACTCTGAAGATCTGCACATATGCAAAGGCTGTTTTTAGGGAAAAACTTCATGAAGTTGAAATGAAAGGATCCAGAGGAGGAAAGGAGTGGTGTCAAACTCAAATAGAAACTGAACCACAAATTGATATTATTCATGTTGGGGAAGTCACTTGACCCCAATTGCCTCATCCTGGGTCATCTCCAGTCATTCTGATGAACATCTGGTCATGAATTCAGATGGCTCTGGAGGAGAAGTGAGGCTAGTGACCTGCACAGCCCTCCCTCACTCAAAACCAAGTCAAGTGCAAGTCATGTCATTATTTCTCTGATGGCATGGTATTCTTCAGCAATGAAGGATGAATACATACATCTTGTGTCATTCATAGTCCTCACCCTGTGTCTTTATCTTGCAAGACTTACCCTGGATCTCCAACCCCCATAAGGAAACTCTAAAATCATCCTATATAAAACTTGTCCTTTGCTTATATCACTGCTCTTGTTTAGCTCCTTGCTAAATCTCAGGCTGGCTACTTGCCTCAGAGGCAAGATTTTAGGAAGACATTGATCAGACTAACATAACATTAGCAGAGATGTATGAGATTTCTTCATTGAAGGGTTCTCAAATCAATGAGATCAAAAATCTATTAAAATATTTGAGTATGGGGGGGAGAAGTGAAGATGGTGGAGTGGAAAGATTCACATTTGCTAGCTCTGAAAGCACAGCCCATAAATTCCCTGTAAAAAGAACTCCCAACAAATTCTGGAGCAGTGAAAGTTGCACAACAACGGAGTGGAGGAGATTTCCATTCCAGAGAGCCCTGAAAAACTGGCACCAAAGGTATGTCATGCACTGGACAGCAAAGCCCAGCTGTACACTGGTAACGCCACCCCGAGAGGAGCAGATCCGAGCAGGCTTCAGGGTAGGAACCTCCAGCAGCCACGAAGGTCCCTCCACCCACAGGTACACAGGTCAGTGAGAGAGACTTCTGGGCTGGCCAAGAGGGGGGTGGGGTGTTTCCATAACTCAGGCCCCCTTGGGAGGCAGCAGCAGAGGCAGCAGCAGCCAGGAGCTCCCAGAGCAGACAGGACCTCAGATCCATTACTGAAGATCTCTGCATAAACCCCCTGAGGGAACTGAGCCTGGGAGGTGGCCCTGCCCCAACCTGAGAACCTGAATTTAATCTTACCCTGAATAGCAGCCCCGCCCAGCTGAAAGCCCTGAGGCTGGGAAGCAGCATTTGAATCTCAGACCCCAAGCACTAGCTGGGTGGATCTAGGCAGGGGTGGAGAGGAATCTCAGAAGTCAAGTCACTGACTGGGAAAATGTCCAGAAAAGGGGAAAAAAGTAAGACCATAGAAGGCTACTTTCTTGATGAACAGATGTTTCCTCCTTTCCTTTCTGATGAGGAAGAACAATTCTTACCATCAGAGAAAGACATAGAAGTCAAGGCCTCTGTATCCTAAACAAATGAAAGAGATATCCAATGGGCTCAGGACATGAAAGAGACCAAAAAGGACTTTGAAAACCAAGTTAGACAGGTGAAGGAAAAACTGGGAAGAGAATTGAGAGAGACGCAAGAAAAGCATGACAAGCAGGTCAATACCTTGCTAAAGGAGACCCCAAAAAATGCTGAAGAAAATAACACCTTGAAAAATAGGCTCACTCAATTGGCAAAAGAGGTTCAAAAAGCCAATGAGGAGAAGAATGCTTTCAAAAGCAGAATTAGCCAAATGGAAAAGGAGGTTCAAAAGCTCACTGAAGAAAATACTTCTTTCAAAATTAGCATGGAACAGATGGAGTCTAATGACTTTATGAGAAACCAAGAAATCACAAAACAAAACCAAAAGAATGAAAAAATGGAAGATAATATGAAATATCTCATTAGAAAAACAACTGACCTGGAAAATAGATCCAGGAGAGAAAATTTAAAAATTATGGGACTACCAGAAAGCCATGATCAGAAAAATAGCCTAGACATCATCTTTCATGAAGTTATCGAGGAAACTGCACTGAGATTTTAGAACCAGAGGGCAAAATAAGTATTCAAGGAATCCACCGATCACTGCCTGAAAGAGATCCAAAAAGAGAAACTCCTAGGAACATTGTGGCCAAATTCCAGAATTCCCAGGTCAAGGAGAAAATATTGCAAGCAGCTAGAAAGAAACAATTCCAGTATTGTGGAAATACAATCAGGATAACACAAGATCTAGCAGCTTCTACATTAAGGGATTGAAGGGTGTGGAATAGGATATTCCAGAAGTCAAAGGAACTAGGACTCAAACCAAGAAATACCTACCCAGCAAAACTGAATATAGTACTTCAGGGGAAAATATGGTCTTTCAATGAAACAGAGGACTTTCAAGCATTCTTGATGAAAAGACCAGAGCTGAAAAGAAAATTTGACTTTCAAACACAAGAATGAGAAGAAGCATGAAAAAGGAAACAGCAAAGAGAAGTCATAAGGGACTTACCAAAGGTGAACTGTTTACATTCCTACATGGAAAGACAATATTTGTAACTCTTAAAACTTTTCAGTATCTGGGTAGTTGGTGGGACTACACACATACATACACAGACATACACACACATGTACACACATGCACGCACACACAGACACAGAGAGCACAGAGTGAATTGAATAGGATGGGATCATATCTTAAAAGAAATAGAGAGAAATGTAATGGAAGGAGAGAAAGTGAAATGGAAATGGGGTAAATTATCTCTCATAGAAGAGGCAAGCAGGAGTTTTTAGTGGAGGGAAAAAGAGGAGAGCCGAGAAAAAAATGTGAAGTTTACTCTCATCACATTAGACTAAAGGTAGGAATAAAATGCACACTCATTTTAGTATGAAAACCTATCTTACAATACAGGAAAGTGGGGGAGAAGGAGATAAGCAGGATGGGGGAATGATGGAAGGGAGGGCAATGGGAGGAGGGAGCAATTTGATGTCAACCCTTGGGGAGGGACAGGATCAAAAGACAGAATAGAAACAATGGGGGGCAGGCTAGGATGGAGGGAAATATAGTTAGTCTTACACAACACGACTATTATCGAAGTCATTTGCAAAACTACACAGATAGGTCCTATTTTGAATTGCCTGCCTTCCCAAAGGGAATGGGTGGGGAGGGAGGGATGGGGAGAATTTGGAATTCAAAGTTTTAGGAACAACTGTTGAGTATTGTTGTTGCTACTAGGAAAGAAGACATACAGTTAATGGGGAATAGAAAGTCATCTGGCCCTACAGGACAAAAGAGAAGATGGGGACAAGAGAAGGGAGGGATGTTAGAAGAGAGGGCAGATTGGTGATAGGGAAAATTAGAATATTGGGGTGCGGGAGGGGACAAATGAGGAGAAAATTTGGGACTCAAAATTTTGTGAAAATTAATGTGAAAAGTTACATAAATAAATTTATATTAAAAAAACATACTTGAGTATGGGATTTTTTTTTTTTTTTTTTTTTTTTTTTTTAACAATTCATCATTGTCTTGCGTTCCATTTGGAGATTCTTTGACACTCAAACTTCCTAATAGCTTGATTTCTGTCCTTTCCCCTTGTGATCCATTCCATGCTTTTTACCTTGGTTCTCCAGTAACTGTGTCCCTCTCTTTCCCCTAAGTCCTTACTTTGACTAGTTAAATTTATGACAGATAGATGAATTAGACAGACAGACAGGTGGACAGACAGATAGATAGTCAGATAGATAGATAGATAGATAGATAGATAGATAGATAGATAGAATGATAGGTGATAGATAAGTAAAACAGTTACTAAGCATATCTAATATGCCAGGTACTATACTAATCACAGGAAATAGAAATATCAAGTTATTTCTTATCCTCAAAGTGTTTATGCTCTAATGGCAGTTAGGTGGCATACTGGATAGATTGCTGGACCTGGACTCCAGAAGACATGAATTCATATCTATCCAAAGACATTAATCATCTGTGTTTTTAGGTAAGTCATTAAATTACTCTTTTCCTCAGTTTCCTCTAGTATAAACTAATAATTATTATAGTATGTATCTCATAGGGATATTGTTAGAATCAAAAGAGATATTAATTATGAAATCTTTAGCGCAAGACCTGACACATAGCAGGCTTTATATGGGGGGAGATAGAAAGAAAGGGCAGTTAACTGAGAAGGGACAAAGAACATAATGACCAAGAAAGATGAAAAATAAGAGGAGGAGGAAGAGGAAAAGTCAAGGAGGAGGGACAGGAAGAGGAGAAACAGGAGCCAAAGTATAAAGAGAGAATTTCAAGTGAGCCTGGGGCCCTTCCTGAAACAATGGTTCTGGCAAATAATCAATGATCGGTAGAAGAAAACCTGTCATACACATTTTCCTCCCCAAATTAATGGATTCCTCCCCCAGAATTCCAAATTCTGGTTGTTCTATCACCTCAGCACCTTCAGTCTACCTAAGTAGTCTGTACCAGTTGCTTGTCAGAGAGTTAAATGGTGTTTGTAAGCAACTACATTGTTCCAGGCACTGTGCTAAGCACTGGAGATAGAAAGAATGTTGTGTACGTGTGGTGTTTTATGTGTGTGTGTGTGTGTGTGTGTGTGTGTGTGTGTGTGCGTGTGCATATGTGCACGTGCATAGGAATGAGAGGGGAAGTCCTTGCTCTAAAGAGTTCGTAGTGTAAGGCCTGATGCTTATAAAACACAAATCGTGTCCTGCCTTTTTAGACCGATTACTCCCCCACCTCCATCACTATTCCCATTCTTTGTATGTTGAAATTCATGTGGCCTTTGGTTCCTATTTACTTCCTGCTTGTCATCTTTCTTTTGGGATGATCCCCTGCTTTGGAACTATTTTCTGTCTTATGTTCTAATATTAATGGATGCAATTAATGAGCACGGCATCTACTATACCTTGAAGCTAAGTGGCACAATGGATAAAGCATTGGGCCTGAGATGAGGAAAAACTGAGTTCAGTTCCAGTCTTGTACATACACTAACTCTGTGACCCTGATCAAATCATTTGATCGCTGTCTCAGTTTCTTAATCTATCAAATGGGGATAATGATAGCACCAGCCTCCTAGAGGTGTTTTGAGGATCAAGTGAGATTACATTTGTAAGTACTTAGCTCAGTACCTGATACATAGTAAATACTTCTTAAATACTCATTCTCTTTATTACAATATAAGTTCCTTGAGGGAATGGATAATTTCATTTTTTTTTCCTTTCATCCCTATACCTCACACAGAATCTAACAAATAGTAGGCACTTTGAAATAGTTTTATTTTTAATTCATTCAATGATTCATTTTTTTTACATATATTTACTACCTGTCTTAAGTTCATTGTCATAACAGCATTAGATAACTAATAGCATGACCCCATTTATTAGTGATTCTCTTGTTTAGATGAGTACCATATGCCTGCTCATTATGGTCAACAGGGCTCCTTAGGATGAGTACATTGGGCATGTTTTCTAACCGTCACATATTCATATATATTCAGCCAGGACAGATCCCAGGTACTTCAGGACCATGATTCAAGGCATTGCTATGGTCATTCCTGTAAAACTTGCACCCACCTTGCAAGCCATTTCTATACTACCTCTAAATCTGTCTGTTCTGGATAAATGGATGACAATAAGTCCCCAGATAGACAGGAATCAATAATGTTCTCTTGGATGACTTCTGACAAAGTTCCCTTTTTCTGCCCAGCCACAGATGCTTGTGAACATTTTTTGCAACTATCATTCTTGCCTTTGTAGGCTACAGGAAGCAATGATTACTCCTTATGCACCATGCCCAAATGTAACATGGTATATTAAATGTCAGTAGATGGATTTTGAATGCCTGTTGAAGAACATAACGCAGAGGACTGAGAAATGATACTTTTGCATAGAGGATGCTGGTTCTTATCCTTCAAATTAGCTTCACTTCACAGATGCTCCCAGTGATTCCCCAGCATTCTTTGAAATTAGCAGACTAAATTTGGGGATCATCTCTTCATATATTCTGTTGTCCCACTATGTCTCATGCCTCAGTGTAGAACTCTCCTTCACTCCCCCTACCAAAATGCATTCTGAAAAATAGCAGGGCTTTAGGATTGTCAAGTGTTTTCTGAACATTATATCAACTTTGCATTTATTTTCATATATCTTATACGCATACACACACATATGCAAATTGTCCCCACTAAAATAATGCAAATGCCTTGAGGTCAAAAACTGTTTAACTTTTATCTTCACATCCGCATCAAGGGATATCTAGGAAACAGTAGGCGCTTAATAAATATATAATGATTGATTGATAAGTTCTTCCCCAATCCACAAGGAATTTGAATTTGAAAAGCTCATGCTGGCTCCAAGTACCAATACACCATTATCAACTCTCACAAACCCCCCACATTGTAGAACAGCCCTTGAACACTTCTCTTGTCAAAAGAAGTCAGTTCTATTTTTACATTTTGTAAACTTGTATCCTTCCATGACTATCAATTTCATTGATGTAGGTGCTCTCTTTACCAAAGTAGATTGCAAATCCTTCTGGATTTAGTGAAATATCTTTGAGATAAATCATGAAAGGTGAGGGGAGGGATTATTATCATATGTCCTATAGACTTTCTGCATTTTTAGCCTGATAAAGAGATTGAAAACAAAAGAAAACTAAACACCTGGTCACAATTGAAGTCTTTGAGGAATGTAAGACATACCAGGGCTAAGCATTGGCTTCATTAGCCTTTAAAAATTCCAGGTTACCCAGACCCTAAAGTGTTTCCTCTTCACAACCAATATCAGATTAAGCCTGGGGTCTGAGAAGGACTACAACTTTTAATTGAAAAATTCCTCAAGTATAAAATCCTTGTCCCTTGTTCATCTCAGTGCAACACTGCATTCCTTCCCGCACAAAAGCCTAATGGAGAATACTCACAATTTATTTTTGCCTTTGAATGGACTCTTCCTGGGGAATCAAATCCATGTCAGCTAACATGGATAGTCTTGTCCCAAAGTCTTCGAGATAACCCTCATATATTTGGTCAGGGTTTGGGAAGGGATTTAAGGGATCTGAAACTAGCAGGTAGTACCTTAATTCAGTATGTGCATGATATTCTTATTTGTAACCCCACTCAGGCTGTGTCTTTGCCTGCTGCCACAGAAGCCCTTAATTTTTTGATCTTTGAGTCTATAGGGTCTCATTGAACAAAATCCAGATAGCAGGTCAGTATGTCAAGTATCTGGATCATGAACTCATGCCCACCTCACGCTCCTTAACCTCTGAGAGAAAAGGGAAAAAATCTGTCTATTCCTGTTTCAGCCACTAAGAAATAAGTTCCAGTGCTTTTTTGTAGACTCTGGATTGCGGATTTTGGTTTTATTGCTAAACCCCTTTAGCAGGGCACTGACTCAGACCAGGCTAAAGCTTTTGAGACTTTGAAAACTAAGCCTGATCTAGAAAAACCTTTCACTCTGTATGTTGATGAGAAGATAGGCTTTGGGAGTCTTAACCTATACCTTAGCACCTGATCCTAGGCTAGTTGATGTTTTTATTTACTCAAAATCTGCTTTCCTTGTTCTACATGCCTATGGAGCAATTTAGAAAGAAAAGGGATACCTGACAGAAAACAAAACAAAACAAAACAAAAAACTAAAAAAAAAAAAAAACCCAACAATTCCCCTATCAAACATAGCCTTCTTTGTTTTGGCCTTGGCACAGTCATCTTTAAGTCTCTCCAGAGAAATTGTCTTTTATGCCAGGGAAATTGTCTTTTCTTTATACTCTTTTTGTTCCAGTCTTGTCTTTTCCAGAGTGCAAGTCATCAACTTCCAGATGACTGCTCAAGCTACATACACCTTGAACAGGACCCATCAAGACAGGGACAACTCTATGCCCCTTGCCAGCAGAAAGCAGTTTCAGAATCTGAGACCTTTGCCCCTTTACCCCAAAAGAATTTGGGTTCAATCTGTTTGAGGGAGGAATGATGGGGTTCAGACTCTAGGAACCTCCCTGAACTCCTCCTGAATCTTGCCACTTAACCTTATTCTGGCCTTTCGTATTCACATCTGTTGCCCTTGGCCCAGCCTGGCCTTCCATTGTCTGTTATCTCTTGATTGCCCCATCTACATCCCACCCAAGCCCTGCATCGTCTGATACCTCCCAGTTGCTTCCAGCTGTTTTCTACCCTGGATTACATCTTTAGCTACCCCAGTCCCATCAAGATCCTCCTTAATCCCTCCTCCCAGACCACTAGATCACCTCTAGATCTTTCCCATGGACTTCTGTATATACGTTCCATCTAACCTCCTTGAAGGTGCTCAGATTCAATCCAGTTCAGACACTGTCTAGCTGAGATTCTATGTGACCTGCTTGTGAATACAAGTGTTACAAATGCTTAGGCTCCTTAAGAGTAAATCCAATATGGCAAATCTTAAATAAACTTTTTCTTTGGTTTAAAAAAAAATCCAGTTTGCTTTTACATTGTTATGAGGCTTAAATGTAGGACTTTAGGAAAAGGAGAACATTATTGGTCATATGTAGCTAGGGCATGTACATTTCCTGGTACATAGAGTAATTAGAATATATGATCATGAGGGAATTAATTATTTTGGATCAGTATGACCTGGAGGAGTCCTGACTTAGACATTTACTAGCAGTGTAACTGATCAAGTCACTCAAACTTTCTCAGTCTCAATTTTGTCATTTGAAAAAAGAGATAATAATGCCTACAGATGGATCCTAGCTCACCTCCTGTGAAGCTCAAATGCAGCAATGTAAATGAACTACTTTGTTGTTGTCGTTGTTATCCCCAAAGTTGGTCTCATACTGCAGTAGCCTTTTAAAAAGTTAGGAGCCAGGTATCACTGGCCTATAGATTTACCTAATATTGCCAAGTTGCTTGTTACAATCTCATTAATAAGAATGTGAGATATAGTATGGTAGTCTTATTAGAAAAGCATGCAAGCTATTTTTTTTTTTTCTGTAACACAGAGCTGTAAGATTATAACCTGACTAAAATTTAAATAACTCTCCAAACTTTGGAAATTGAAATAACTTCATGATATTTTTTTTCAGTTGGGAGAGTCTTTAGATCCACACTGCTGTCATCTCCCTGAAATGGCATGACAAACCAGAGGAGGATAAACCAAGGTGGTATCTGAGCAATTGCTAAGAGCTAGAGTTCATTGATGTGTGAGTTATTGCTCAGCCATAGCACTAATCTCTGTTTAACTGACTGTTTCTCATATTTTCTGTGCCCCAAAGTGCCTTGAAAAGGATAGATGGCAAGAAAATACCATTGCCTGATAACCTAGCAAAGATGTTTTCAGTGAGGCCAAATGTTCTATCAAATGTGTATTTATTTTGTATTCTGAGTGTAAATCTTCTGTAGTTATCCAAGCAAATGTGGCCTCTGTTTGAAAACATAATTCCATTTGGGAAAGAAAAAAAAATGGCTTCTACTCATAAGAAAATGAATTCTTCCTACTTTTAGCCCGATGGTAATAGTGTTTTTGCCAGATGCTTTCATGGTAATTGGAAATGGGCTGATTTTACATTGGATTTGGATTTGTGTTGCTTTGCTCTATTTGTTATTCACTTAGCAATCTCTTTCTCCTTCAGGCAGCCATGTCTCAGTTGTGTCCTTCTACTCTATTAGAGGGTACTCTACCAATTTTATCCCAGTCATGGTCTATGAATTGTGAGTCAGGGATTATCTGAAAACCAAATAGCATTTATCCATTTTTCTCCTTCCTACACATCCTCCACCTGCCTAGCCCTTAACAATGTATCACCTTTCCTTGGTTCCAAGACCATGCTATGCAGAAATATGAGGATTTAAATAAATACACAACACTGATTATGATAATGTTGAAGAAGATGATGAAGCAACGAATTGACTTTCCCCACAAATAGGGTTTGAAGGGATCTTTATTTCACTGAATGCTAGTACTTCACAGAGTGTTAATTAATGGAATACAAAAAGATTGTTTTTCCCATTAGTAGTTAAAAGGGTATATATGATCAGTTTTTCAGTCACCCTGTAAAAACGTTTCAAGTCTTTTTTAGGTATGAGGGTTTTCCAAGTTTAGAAATACTATTCCTCCTCAAGTCACTTTATTTGTTTGTTTGGTTGCTTCCAAGCATTTTTATTATTTTTTTAAATTATAAGCATTAATTTTTCCTTCTCATCTCATTTCACTCATTGAAAATAAAAGAAAATAAGGGAAAAAGTGAAGAAGAAAGGAAAGATAGAAGGAAGAAAGGGAAGGAGAGAGAAAGGGAAGGAGAGAGGAAAGGGGGGAGGGGCAAGGAAGAAAGAGAGAGAAAGAAAGGAAGAGAGAAAGAAAGGAAAGAAGGAAGGAAGAAAGAAAGAAAAAAGAAAGAAAGAAAGAAAGAAAGAAAGAAAGAAAGAAAGAAAGAAAGAAAGAAAGAAAGAAAGAAAGAAAGAAAGAAGGAAAGAAAGAAGGAAAGAAGGAAGGAAAGAAGGAAAGAAGGAAGGAAGGAAGGAAGGAAGGAAGGAAGGAAGAAAGAAAGAAAGGAAGAAAGAAAGAGAGAAAAGAGGGAGCAATGAGTTTTAATGATTACCAAAGAACAAAGAGAAAACGTTCTAGAGAAATGGACTTGGAGTCAGGAAGTCCTGAGTTCAAGTTATGCTATTTGTTACTCTACTCAGCTACTACCCATAAGGAGATTCTACACTTTATCCTTCACTGCTGAATTTCAATAGACCCCAATCACATGAACATGGCACAATGTAATTAATTACTTAAGAATTAGGTCTGTTTAATGGTTTGATACCACAGAATCCAAATAAATAAATAATAAATATAAACTACTCTGTATGCTATGTACAGGTCTCCTTCCAAATCTAGGCAGTCCTCAAATAGTCTTTGGGTACACCCCAAGATCATAATCTGTCACATATTGTACCTTTACTCAGACCTTTCTGACAACCATTCTCATAGGACACTATTATGAAAAGATCCTAGCCCTATAGGTAATAAAAGTGTTCTGTACTGAAGCTTTCAAGAATCCACTGTCTGCCATTTACTTTATGTGCAACCTTAAAACTCATTTAACCTTTATGAATCTACCTCAGTTTCCTCTTCTTTAAAATAAAAGGATTGTATGAGACTATCTCTGAATTGCATTCCAGTTTAAAAATCTCATTCTTTAATTCTGGCTAATCTTTCATTCACAACTTCCTAAGGAGTGAATTTCTAGTTTTGGGGGTAAATACAAAACCGAAGCACTGATGATTCTTTTTCTTCTTACACTTTTAATACTATCTCAGACCTCTGATCCCACTCTCCACATTTTTCCATGGCTGATTTGGAACCCCAGATTTTTTTTTTCTCCATGACTTTTTTGTTGCTAATGCATAAGTAGCTAGAACTCAATGGAAGACTCAGGTATGAAGGTTCATCAACTCTTCTCACACTTGCCATTGCTTTTACTAGTTTTCTGTTCCATGGATGTGTGCCAGCCACATTTTATATTGCTATCCCTTTCAGCAGATCCATTCCTTTGGTAGCTGAAGCATCACCCATTTCTGTAGAAGGTGTGGTTGACTCTTTTCTACTCTATTCAGCTTTCCATGTCTGCCATCCTCAATAGTGACTGGCCAGTGGAGAGATGTGTGATAGTCCAGGAACATTAAAATAAAAAAAAAGGAAAAGAAGACTACTTGAGTTTGGACCATGTTTTTCTCTCATTGAAGGGATGAGGGAAAGGGACAAAGCAGCCAACTATGACTACAAATAAAAAGCTGATGTTGTGAGTCCTAAAGAGACTAGATTAACAGAAATATCCCTGTTCCATAATCTCATTAATCCCATTGCAGAAATCCAGCCCCTGGGGAATTTCATTTATGTAGCAGATTGAGAGAGAGAGACAGACAGACAGAAGGACAGACAGAAGGACAGACAGACAGAGACAGACAGACAGAGACAGAGCAAACAGCAAAAGTCAGAACTCGGAGTAAAATATTACCTTGAATGTAGACTTTCCAGGAGAGAGGTCAACCAGTGAAGGTGCCACATATGAAATGAGAAAGAAGAGCTGGGGATTAGGGCGGCAAGAGAAAACAAGCACTTAACTAATTTTCTGAAGAAATAAAGGTAGGGGTTGGGGATAGAGAAAAATGTAATAAACTATAGGTCAAACTTGAATTCCTGTCCTCAATCTATCACATCTCATTAAAGAGACCCTTAGCAAACCCCCCCCCCAAAAAAAAAAAAGGAAGCAATGATCCAAAATAATCAACATGGCTTCTTCAAGAACATGTCACACAACCAAAGTATATGAAGAATCCACCTTGAGATCCCTGGGAAGATGACAGTATACTTAACTGTATCAGAAATGATTGACTTACTTCAAAAGATTTTTTCTTAACTTTTTGTTAATGTTTTATTAGAATGCAAGTCAAGTGTGAAATTTTGGTGAGGAGAAGGTCAATGCCATACATGACTGGATTTAATGAGGCAGAGTGTTCAGGAATAGGGACTGATGATCTTTCTAGGTTCTGCTCTCAACAAAATTCACCTGGCATGTATTTCTCAGTTCAGGGTACCTCATTTAAGAAGGGAATTGAATGTCTCAAAGTATACAAAGAATGGCCAGTAGAATTCTGGAAGACCTTGAACTTAGGCCTTATGATTAGATAAGGGAACAGGAGATATTTAGCCTGGTTTAGTGTGACTCAGAGTGGTGGTTGGGGGACATGAAATCTTTTTTGCTTTATGGGATATATATTGCCCTGCTCATTATTTGTCCTCATAATGCAGAACTAAGAGTAATGGATAGAAGTTTTACAAAATGATAATTTTATACAATAATTTATATAATTAAAATAATAATTTTGTAAAACAATAATTTTCATAAGGAAACTACATCCTAACAACTAGAGCTGCAGAAAAGAGAAATGACCACTTTGGGATTGTGAGTGCCCATGAGGAGTCAGCAACAAGTAGAAGCTGGATGATCACTTGTGAGGATTCTTGTTCTGCTGTGGGTTGGAATAGATAGTTCCTGAAGCTCCTTTGAGTCCTCGGATTCTGTAATTCGAATTCTGTAGCCCTTTACTCATTGTTACTGTACCCAGTATAGGTCAGATCTGATCATTTCCTGGATCATTATCCTTGAGCACAGACACATACAAACCAATGGACCTTTGAACACATTCAGGATAATTTATCTGACTGGCTTTTATTTCTTGTCTAATACACACTGAGTGCAGTGTAGAGGAGAGGGAGTAAATGGAAGTCAGAATATCTATATCATGCAAGGGAAGTTTAAACAACATGTCACAGTGGTATTAGCGTTGACTCCTGGGTCAGAGGACTTGAATTCACATCCTGTATCTGAGATTTAATATTTTTGACCTTAGACAAGTCATTTAACCTGCCCAGGACTCAGTTTTCTCATCTGTACAATGCAGAGGTTAGTCTAGATGGCCTATAACATCCATTCTGCTACTGTAGATATGATGCTATGAGTTTCTCTGACTGTTTATAAAGCTTTTATTCTCATTTTCAATGGAAAATTTCAATGTATTCCTTTCTCCTTTCCAAAATTTGTGTGTATGGATTACATTGCTACTATATTAATCCAAGAGATGATAGGGAATATTGAATAGAGGGCTGACCCTCTATTATATATCTAAGCTCAAATAAATGTGTTACATAGACCTGTCACATTGTACCTCTCAATGCTTGAAGTAATTCTCTAAGACTCCAAATTGTGAGAGCATATTGGTGATCCCTATAGCAATGGAACTGAAGGTCAAGTTCCTATATTTTCCTCCTGTTCCTGCTACACTATTGGGGCAGCTATTTGATACAGTGGATAGAGCACCAGTGCAAGAGTCAGGAGGGTCTGAGTTCAAATCTCACCTTGGACACTTGACATTCACTAGCTGTGTGACCTTGGGCAAATCACTTAACCCCAAATGCCTCATCCTGGGTCATTTCTAGTCATCCTGATGAATATCTGGTCACTAGATTCAGATGGCTCTGGAGGAGAAGTGAGGCTGGTGACCTGCAACAGCCCTCCCTCACTCAAAACAAAATCAAGTGCAAGTCATATCATTATTTGTCTAATGGCATGGACTTCAGTAACTAAGGATGAATACACACACACACACACACACACACACATATTACACTATCTTTCTTTTTACAACAGTTGTAATACCCCAGATGGCTTGATTTTAGTAAAGTCTTGTCCTTTATGTAATGATACATAAAAGATCTTTTTTTTTTTTTTTACTTTTTCAGGAGTGAGAGTTTATAAGTTAAAGTCTAAAAACAAGTTCAGAAAACAAACCTTAAAAGCTCAAAGAAAAATTCCTATCTTTGAAAATATTAGTATGACTGGCAATAAATGTAAAAATCAACTATTGTTTGAGTCCCACACTCAGAAATGGCATAGAGAAGTTATTAAAATGCCACCAGGGATTCCATCCTATTTAATAAACATTAATGTGCAAGAGATGCTTAACTTGAATGTGCAACGAGAAGGAAAGATTTTCTACAGCTGATTTCCCAACCCCACAAGCTCACTTAAGGGAATTTATTTATATTTGAAATGTCATGGGATATAATTATAATAGCAACTGAAAAATTAGAAATATATTTAGGACTGTGATCATTTTTCCCCTACAGTTACTTTATCTGTTTCAGGCCTGTATGCCTAATTCCCTTGTTATACCTCATAAGCATTTTTTTTTTTACAATGTTAAATAATAACTTTTTCTGGATGTATGGTCACATTTTCATGAATATGAGGCTTCTTGCCACCTCCCCTAAGTTCTCACTCCCTGAAAATCTCAGAGTAAATTGAATAAACACAAAACTGCCCACTTTTCCTACAACCTGAGAACTTAGAATTTAAAGAGAACTTAAAGAGATCATGTATTGAAATTTGAGGGACTTTGACATTCATTTCTTCTAACCATATCAGTTTATAGATGATCAAGATATGGTCCAGAGAGGTAAATATTTTAGGTTTATATAGATACATAGCCAAAAGAGATCTTCGAGGTCATTATATTCAGTTCTCTCATTTTACAGATGAGGAAATTGAAGCTGAAGAAGATTAAGTGATTTATCTAAAGTAACATAATCATTAAGTGTCTGAGGCAGGACTCAAATTCAGATCTTCCTGATTTGAAGTCTAACAATGTACCACTTAGGTTTAAGATTTGCTATATAACCCATAAAAATTAAAGCTATCCACTATCAACAAAATTCAGAATCAAGAGTTGAGCAGATTGACAACTCAGAAACCATATTTGGAATTTGATGATACAGAGTAAAGTCTTTGAATAAAATATTTAATTCCATTGGTTGAATATATTACCTTGTATACTTAATGATTCACACTCTTCTACTAGTTTATCATTGGTGCACATAGTATGGTTAATATTGGATAAATGCCAATAGGGTGAAAAATCATCAGTGGGAAATGAAAATACAATTTGAATATGTGTGTACCATATACTCCTTTTCAGGTTTTTCTTGTAATAGAAATGAGTCCAACAAAACACTCAAAAATGAAAAGCTGTTTGGATAAAACATGATGAAAATGCTATCTCCAGGGGATAAAAGGTCAGAAATAGCAAATGTATAATCCTTGTAAATAAAATCAGTTTGTTATCAAATGTCTGTATGCTTTGGCCCTGTAAGCCATGGAGAATATAATGCTCCATCTGTGAATGTCTTAAATGTTGAAATAAAAATGAAAAAATGTACTGTTAAAAAAAAAAAACAAGCAAACAAAAAACAATGTACTACTTAGCTACTTTGTAAGGACTATACCATTGCTTTCATTGCTACTAAGAGCTTTCAGATATAGAAACGTCCTCTACCCATGCAGACTTGCAAGGAGTTTGTCTTCAAAAAAATCTTCCTGGAACAATTAGAAGCTGCATGACTTGCTAGCATGTGTCATGGTCAGGAATCGAACTCACATGTTCCTCATTCCATGGACAACACTCTAAGCACTACAACAGATTACCTTTCAAGTAGCAAAGTCAGGACTTAAAATCAATCTTCTGACTCCAACTATGGCATCACTTCCACTATAGAGCATCGTTTCACTGTACTTTCTGATCAATGCTGCGTTGGCCAATGTTTAACAATTAACTCTGAAAAATGAAATAAAAATAAAATGTTGGTACACTTTTAATTTTAATTTGCAGTATTGACATTTTCTTCACCACTGAAGATGAGACGATCAACAAAACAGTTAATCAACTCTTGATTTTTATTATTTGCTGATTTTAAACTTTTCGATTCTTACCTGAAAACTTAACAATGATTACTTTTTGAGTCCACAGACCCAAAACTATTTTTTTGTTTATTTAAATATTTTTTTGTAAATGTTTTACTTTAAGAGCACACTGTCTAGCTCATAATCTGAATTTTTAAATTTTGATCTTAGCCTCTAGCTCCTGTTTATAAGCATTTACTGAAATGGCATACTAAAAACTATAGTAACAAAACCTCACCCTAAAAATTCAAAGTGTTCTATTCGACACATAGGAAAAGAGTGAAATGTAGAGTCCTGTAGCGGAGAGTCAAAAAATGGGGTACAGGTGATTGAAGCAACTCAAATCTCAGATAGTTCAAGGCCCCAGTGTTTATCTATAGTGTTGTTATACTGTCCCCAGGCTCCCTGGAAGCGATTCTCTCCGAAGCTCTAGGCTACTCTGCTGCTACCCTTTCTGAGCCTTGTAGACACAGCGTTTAGTAGTGGCTGGGTTGTTCCAAGGTAAGAAAACCTTGTGACTGAAGGAGAGTGGAGAGAAACTGCACTACCAATCTGCCGTCTACATACACACCCACAAACACACACACACACACACACACACACACACTCACCACAAACACAATATGGAAAAGATTACAAGGGCAAAAGGAAAGAGTATTTCTTTTCAAAAACTAGACTTTCTTCCATAGCTGGCTCTCTCATCTCAGTTATCTAAGATAGTTGATTCTACTCGTAACTCATCCATCATAGCTTGCTCTTGCCCTTCAAGGTCACTAAGGGAAAGGCTGATGTCAAGGGCTAGGTGACACATTGATTTAAAAATTTCTTCACTTTTTCTAAAGGAGCAGAGAAGCAATTGTACTTATTTACACTTGTCTCATAAGCTTGAAATCCAACCATTCGAAGTTAAAAATTCTTTGTTTATCTATCTATCTATCTATCTATCTATCTATCTATCTATCTATCTATCTATCTATCTATCTGTCTGTCTGTCTGTCTCTCTGTCTATCTAATCTATCATCTATCTATCCATCTGCCTATTTAGTTATCTATTCATTCATTTATTTACCTAGTTATTTATTTTGCATCAGCATCAGCAACCCTCCTCCCTACCCCAAGTCCAGCAGGGGACTAGAATCTGATTCCTCCTTAATGGGGCTCATTTCTGTCCACTGCTGTCCTTCATGCCGGCAAGTGAAAGGAGTGCACATCTTCCCCATCGGACGTATTTGGCCCTGCTCCCTTGATTCCCATACAAGTGAACAAATACGAATAAAGCACAGACACTCTTAACAATGCTGTTAGACCTATTACACCTATTTCTCCTTCTCTGTCCTTTTTTCTTAAAGATTCCCTTTGTGCTGGCCTGAACCACATTCTGCATTACTTTTCTCACTGCATCCAATGGACTAAATTATCTGCTTCTCTTATGTTCCTGAGTCACTTCTCTTTAGCTTTTATGGGCATTTCACTGCTGTGGAAGATAGGACAAAGATGATGAAATGGGTTAAAGTGAGGGGCAACATGACACAAACTGTTCATTCCTACTCTTCAGAAAACCTTTATACTTAAGCCACACTCACTCACTATTCGGTAGTAATGCTCTCTTCTTTCCACTGCAACAAGAAAATAAGGAAGCACTGTGGATAAAAGGATGATTTCCCCACACATACACATATAAAGACCTGTATATATATATATATATATGTATGTATGTATGTATGTATGTACACATGTATATATAATAGTATGTTTATGGATATACACACATGTACTAATATGTTTTAATACTTAGAGGCAAATCTTAAGTATACAATGTATTTACACACATGCATTTTAACAAGCAACTGTATGTTTTATTCGTATAGTCAGTGATTAGCAGTGTTTTATACAACATAAACAACACATGATTTTGAATCTTTCATTTATTCAATAGTGTAATTTCCTGTGTGATAAAAGAAAGGTTGTATTCTTTAACTTTATCAAAGTAGCTTCAATGTTATCCATTCAATTTAACCTGAGTTTTACTATCATGTAAAGTGGTCTTCAATGTTGTAATTGTAGCCAATATGTGTAATATTGTTTTTCTTTTTCTGTTTTCTTCACTCAACATGAATTCATTTTTCTTTCCATTTCTTCACATTCATCGCATTTATCATTCTTTATTGTATGATAGTGTCTTCATATATCATATTTTACTTGAGTATTTTCCATTCATCTGTCACATGGTTTGTTTCCAAATTTGGCATAGTGCAGATAGTACTCCTGTGAATATTTTTATACAGACAGGTCTTTCCCTTCTCACAACAATCTCTTTGGGATATAAACTTGGCAGGGTAATCACCAGGTTTAAGAGAATATACAATCTTGTAACTCTGATTATATAACACACATGGCCTTCAAAAATAGAACAATTCATAACTTACCAACAGAGGGTTGTCACTTTATCCACCCTTCTTGGCTACTTTTCTTTCCATTTTCCTCTTTATTTCATAATTTCATCTAAAGCTATATTTGATTGGCATTTTGATTTGTAAAGAAGTGCAAAAAAGTATTATTGTGAGTAGAATTATTATCATAATGGCTATATGATAAATACTAGCTATCCTTCTAATTATTTAATTTTCTTTCTATATTTCTATTAAAATTTTGTAATCATATTTATATATGTTCCATTTTCTGCCTTTTTAGTTCAACATACCACATAGGTTATCAATATTAAAATGGCTTTTATTTTCTAATTCATTTTCCTGTGTGTGTATCTACACACACATACACACGCAAACACACACATATGTGCATGTATATAATTGTGTCTATACATATATCCACATACACATTTTATTGTTCCTATTTAGTCATTTCATTTGATTCTGATCCTTCATGACCCCATTTGGGTTTTCCTGGGAAAGATATTGGAGTGATTTGTCATTTCCTTCACCTTATCATTTTATAGATGAGGAACCAAGGCAAACAAGGTGAGATAACTTGCCTAGGATCACACAACTAGTGCCTGAGGCCATATTTGAACTCAGGGAGACATGACTTCTTCACTTTAGGCACAACACTCTTTTCAAAGCTGCCCATATATGTACATGATATATATATATATATATATATATATATATATATATATATATACACACATGTGCGTATTTGTATGTTTCTTTTCATTTTTTTTTAATGAACACACAATTTAATTGATTTGGGTGCTTCCTTCATCCGATCTCTGACTCCATTCCTTTTCTGTCTCTATTTTACATATGACTGTGTGAATTTACTTTGTATCCTGCTAGATTGCTAAAGCTAATTATTATCTCATTTATTTTTACAATTTTCTACGTCTTTTCTTCAAACCATAGTATTGCCTGTGAAAGGACTTTTTTTTGCTTTATCTTTTCCATTACTCATTCCCATTTCTTTTTCTCTTCTGTTATAGTTAGCATTTCTAGCACCACTTTTATTTAGTCATAATTTTTAAAACATAAATCATTCTGAAACAATTGATAAGTGTATGATTCTATTGTTTTCTTATTGATATGACTCATTACATTAAAAATTTCTCTAATATTTAAATATATTTGTTTCTTCACATGCACTTCTTTTGTTCTACTTTGATTTATTCCACGAGTGGAGAACATGCAGACTTGAGGTCACATGTAGCCCTCTAGCTCGTCAAGTGTGGCCCTTTGACTGAATCCAAATCTCACAGAAAAATATGGATTCGGTCAAAGCCTGCACTATTGTTGTGTGAAATTTGGGTTTAGTCAAAGGGTCACACTTGAGGACCTAAAGGGTCTCATGTGACCTTAAGGCTGCAGGTTCCTCTACCCTGCTCTATTCCTTCTTTATGATTTCCTCCTATCCTACTTCATCTCTTACAAACCATGGTTTCAAGGAAATATTAGCCATTATACTCCTAGCATGAAATCAGTATGCCAGAACATGCATGATTTGCTTTTAAGTTTCAACTTCATGATTGAATTATGTCTAGATCTATTTTTTTAAATATGATCATATTTGGTAGCATAAAATGAATATCTTTTTCATAGATGAATATCATTAGTTACTTTTTCTGGACAAACAATTTAGCAATTTTTTCATTACTTTTCATTAAAGTACATTCCAAATCCCCCTGTTTTTCCTTATTGTCAATAAAAAAAAATATAAACAATAAAAAATTTTGCTTCCTTACATGGAATTTTCTTTTTCCTGACTCTTGGATTTGAATCTCTGGTAACTAATCAGTATATTTCTGAATGAGTTAAAATGTGGATTTTTCTGTGATAGTGTGTCTTACAAATTCAAAGGAAAAGAAAAAAACAAAACAAAATTAAAAAAAAAAAGTCTTTGTACTCTGTATTCAAAACTTCCAAGAGTTATACATTTTATGATATCCTGACCTGTATTTATCAGTTAAGACCATTTCTTTATCTTTTCATCAGCGAGACCACTGATTTTTAAATTGTTTCCCTACGGTCATTCCTTCAGATCCATCTTAACTTACAAGGAAGACAATTCTTACATGTGTGCACATTTAAATTTGTTTTCCTTAATTGTTTTGCCACCTCTACATTGTGGTCTTTCATTAGTGGTATCCTACTTCTCAAAAAAATCCACCATTTTTAAAAGATTCTTTTACTGGCTACATCACAATATCTAGTTTCATTTTTTTTTCTTCTACTCTTCATTGAGTTTATTTTGAAATTTTCAGAAGGCCATATTGGTTGTTGTTATTAATATATGTATTAACCATTTGATAGTTCTAAGCATCTAATCCAATTTTATTCCTTTTCGATTATATTTCTGATGTGTTTATTTTTCTTTTTGAGTAAATCTCTTTACTTTCTCTTTGACGATTGTGTTTATGTTTACCATGTAATATTAAATTAAAATTCTTTAATCACTTTTTTCAAAATGGCTTCCTCCACACTTTTCCTTATTATTCATTTAAATGTTTACTTAGAAGCACCAGGTGGTACCGCTCATAGGCAGGCAGCACTGGTATTGGAAACAGCCAACCATCCAGTTAAAGTCCTTCCTCAGATACGTATTATTGACTCTAAAACCCAGGGTGAATCATTTAGGCCACTATTTCAGTTTCTTCTACTACAAAATGACCATAATATTGACACCTACCTCTCAGTGTTATTACGAAAATGAAATGAGATAATATTTAGCACTTAGGTAATTTCCTGAAAAAATAGTGTTTTCTTTATTCATTTTGCTGTTTTCAGACAAAGAAAGAGAGCTTAGATTTATCACAGCTACTCATTCAGGCATCTTATCAAAGATCCATGTAGATGACTCATCTCTGCTAAAGCATCACCGCATTAAGGCAGGACAGGAAAAAACAGGATAGGGACTATGGCTCGTTCTTTCTGCAGAACTGTCTTGTGTTGCATTTGAAAATATTTGGATTCAGGAATAAATAGGGATGCTCTGATTTTAAAAGACTGATTTTATTCTTGTGTCTGTTACCTTATTCAAGACTTTAAAGTCTGAGCAGAAGTTTGGGGAACGTAAATTTGAAGTTTGTAATCTTTTTTCTGAGATAACTGAATAGGACTTCAACTCTTTTCCCCCACCCACCCAGGTACTAGTTACACAGCTATTACAAAAGTAATGAACATTCAGCATTACAGCCTCAGACTTTGACATGATTCTTTTCTTGAACCCAGAACCCAGATTGTCCCCCTGTTCCCTATATTTTTGTTCCATAATTCTTATATTTTCTAGACATAACCCTAATAATTTCCCCCTAAACATTCACTATATTTTGTCATATAATTCAGTCATAAATATGTATTTTCTCACGATGTTAAAAAAAAAATCTATAATATTACATAACCTTGCTAGGAATGTGATGAGGTTTCATTTACTTGTGCTCAGTAAACAACCAATTCACATGTTCAAGTTGAGCCCTGGACAAAATGACAAAAGGACAATTTCATTTTTCCTATGTGAGTTGATACATATTCAGGATTTCCACTCCAATCCCATTTACATAACAGACCAGACACACAGTTCAAAACGATTCTTCAGTTTGGATTATAAATGTATAAATGCCAGTTTCATGGATTTTATTTGAATAGGAATGGCAAGCTGCTTTTCAGAGCTTGGATATAAAACACAATAGAATTTGTACTGGAAAAAATGCTACTTGTGTTATCCCTTAGAATTAAAGCCCATTTTGGGAAGAGATTTTTTTCGTTTATATATCCATAGCTATATTTTTTAGCACCTACCAGAATGCCTGGCACACAGTAGACACATAATACTTAGATTTATTTTTCCCCCAATTCTTCTTTCACTATTTCCCTGTGGATCTTTTGATCTAGGATGACTTCTTGCTCTCATCCACAGTACTAAGTAGCTTTATACTTAGGTCAGTAAGAAATTTTCCAATTTAATCCCCCTCCCTCCTACACCCCAGTTAACACATAGAAGTTCACAGGTCATCATGGTACCTATGATTTGAAGGTTGGTCCTCCGCATCTATAAATTTTCTTCCCTACCAATACTTTTTTCTTTCATTTTTTTTTGGCTCTGATTGAGAGTCATGTTAATACAAACTGTATTCTGACACAGTTTTACAGAAATTCTAGGTGATATTGATAGAATTTTACACTGAATTTCTAACTTGAATTTTAACTGAAGCATAGATAAGCAGGGAGTAACTCTAAGTTATCAATGGTGGTATCAGTGCAAGATCTGGGAGAATCTACAAAGCTAGAAAGGCTTCAAATTTGGTAACAAAAATGAAGGACATATTGCTATTATCTAAGTCCAACCCCAGCTAAATTCAGGAAACTGATCTCCAGGCTAACTATAAATTAATGAATCTCTTTACCATAGAAATTCTTATTATACAATAATGGTTTTAGAAGTAGATTGGTGATATTTGAAACCCAGATCTTCCACTAAAACTAGGGACATTTCTGCTCTAGTATGCTCTGCTTTTACACCACTGGTGATTTTCCACTGTACTGACACAGTACTAGATCCCTGATGTATCTGAGGGTTGATAGAAACACATCTGAAGGAATTTCTTGTTACAAAAAGAATAAAAGGGAAATAACTCATCATCCTTAGGAAGAAGCATGAAAGAAATATCATATACCTCCAGTCTATCTTTTGATTATCCTGTTGTGATGTAGTTGTTTAGGTTGTATCTGGCTCTTAGTGAACCCATTTGTGGTTTTCTTGACAAAGATACTGGAGTTGTTTGCCATTTCCTTCTCCAGCTCATTTTACAGATGAGGAAAATGAAGAAAACAGGGTTGTGGACTTGCCAAATTTGAACTCGTGAAAATCAGTCTTCCTGATCATAAGTCCAGCATATCTACCACACCACCCAGCTGACCTAGAAGTACAAGGATTCTCTGAATGAGGCTCTGAAACATTCTGTGCTTCAGTACCCAGAGATATTGGAAATCAAATTACAGACATTTGATATGTGTGATGGATCATAATTTCATTATCACAATGGAGATTACATCTATGATCTCTAAAATAAACTCAAGAAAAAAAACATTAATAAGAGCAACCAAAACAGAGAGTTGGAAAAACCATCCCAATAATTCAAGGCAAGCTCTAACCTCATTAAATTTATATTTCTGTTTGAAAGGTAATTTTGAATGACTCCCAAAGTAAGTTGCCTCAATTTTCCCCTAGATTATACATGGACACAACATTAATATTAGAATTTCTAATCAAAGATCCTTGTTGCTAGTTACAAAATTTTTGATAACTACCTAGTGTTGATTGATTAATGAAAAAAAAATCAAAGAATATGCCTAACAACATTAAACAAATTCATGTATTTTCAGCAGTTCTGTTTGTGGTTCTCACATTAACCCCAACATGGAAAGGGCTATAGGAAAATGTAATTAATTTAAGGCCAACTTCAAGCAAACAGATTCTTCCACATTGAGCTTCCAACATATGTAGAAATATTATCAACCATTTCATCTTTCAATCAGAAAAATAAAATAAGGAATGCTTCATTGTGTGTCATAGGAAAAGAATTCCTGGCAAGGATTTTAAGATAATCTGAGTCATAAACTCTATGTGTAGCATCTAAAGAAAAGCCTATTTAAATTCAGTTATGTTTAGCCCTACAAGAATATTATACACCAGGAGAGAAATTATTTAATTTAATTTTTGAGTGGGAATTGGTTAGTGATAATAACAACAAATTAATATTATGATCTTAGTTGTCCTCTTTATCAATAGATACATATCATGTAAATAACAAATATTTTATCAAAATAAAGCCATCAAGGTAGTAAATTATATGTAAAGGGTAACATTAATTCTCAGTCCTAAGACAAATCACTCCTTGTGGTCCTTAGATGTCAGATTGTTTCTGAGAGCCTAAATATTGTTATTGTTAATAAGTGGATTTGAACTAAATGATTTTTAAGGTACCTTTCAAATGTTATTCACATGATTTTATTCAGTCAATTCAAAGAAATGAGTGATCTCCAATTACTATTGTTGTTTATTTTTAATGTTAAAATCAAAATATCTAAGCATTATAAATTATCGAAGAAAAACTACTACCCCAATCCTTCTTATGAAACTTTAAATTTTCTCCCTATCAAGTTTCCTTTAACTAGCCATTCAGCCTCTGCTTTAAGAAATTTTTTTTAATATAAATTTATTTATTTAATTTCTTACATTAATTTTCACAAAATTTTGGGTTCCAAATTTTCTCCCCTTTTCTCCCCTCCCCCCACCCCAATACAACCAGCATCTAATTTTCCCTATCTCCAATCTGCCCTCTCTTCTAACATCCCTCTCTTCTCTTGTCCCCATCTTCTCTTTTGTCCTGTAGGGCCAGATGACTTTCAATTCCCCATTAACTGTATTTCTTATTTCTTAGTAGTAACAACAATACTAAACAGTTGTTCCTAAAACTTTGAGTTCCAAATTCCTCCCCATCCCTCCCTCCCCACCCATTCCCTTTGGGAAAGCAGGCAATTCAATATAGGCCATATCTGGGTAGTTTTGCAAATGACTTTGATAATAGCCGTGTTGTGTAAGACTAACTGTATTTCCCTCCATCCTATCCTGTCCCCCATTGTTTCTATTCTGTCTTTTAATCCTGTCCCTCCCCAAGTGTTGATTTCAAATTGCTCCCTCCTCCCATTGTCCTCCCTTCCATCATCCCTCCCTCCCTGCTTATCTCCTTCTCCCCCACTTTCCTGTACTGTAAGACAGGTTTTCATACCAAAATGAGTGTGCATTTTACTCCTTCCTTTAGTCGAAAGTGATGAGGGTAAACTTCATGTTTTTTTCTCAGTTCTCCTCTTTTTTCCCTCCAATAAAAATTCTTTCTACTCCACCATCTTGGCTCCTCCCCCCCTGCTTTAAGAAATTTTAAAGAAAGGAGATAAGAAGGAAAGGAAGGAAAGAAGGAAGGAAAGGAAAGAAAGAAACAAAGAAAGAGAAAGAGAGAAAGAAAGATGGAAAGAAAGAAAAGAAGGAAGTAAGCAGGAAAGAAAGAAGGTAAAAAGGAAAGAAAGAAGGTAAGAAGGAAGGAAAGAAAGGAAGAAGGAAAGAAGAGAAAGAAAAGGAAAAAGGGAAAGAAAAGGGATAGTTAAGGGAGTAAAGGGAAAGTTAATGGAAAGGAAGAAATGGGAAGGGAAGGGGAAAAAGGAAAACTAAAGATTTTTTTCAGTAATGATTTCAATTTTTAAATATATTGATGCCTTTTAAAATATCATTTTTACATTGCCTATATTTCCCTTACAATCATGTATTTAGATCTCAAGGAAACATCAGAGATCAAGTGGCTTAGCACCTTCATTTTACTGATTTGCTACTGAGGGTCAGAGAGGTCAAGTGACTTGCCCAAGGTTGTCATTGTAGGAAGAATGTGACTGGTTGTGCAATTCTATTCTTGCATTAATTCTACTACACCTCTTTGCCTCTCTTCTCTCCATTTCTTCTGCTTTGCAAATGAGTACATGGGAAGATAATTTGTAAAGTCCTTTCAGGTTCTAAATCTATGACTTATTTCATACAGCTCTTCAAATATTGAAGACAGTGATGATATTTTCCTTAAATTTCCATTTTCCCTTTTTTTCTCCTTCAGGGTAAAAATCACTAGTTTTCTCAAATAATTCTCACATCACATCATTGATTTATTCATTCAGAAAGGTATTTTAAAACACCTATTATGCTGAGTGCTAGAAATATACATTAGAAAAATTTTATGAAGACTTTTCTTCAAGCAACATAAATTCTATTAGAATTGGGGTATTGGTTGGAGCAGGACAATATGTGTGCAAAAACAGAAAGACCATATATGTACATATATGCACTTATAAGTAAGTATCTACACAGAAACACACACATATATACACATTTATGCAAATATACATATATATATATATAAGCAATGTGCGAATATTTCTATGTGTGTATGAACACACACACACACATTTATATAGAGAGAAGCTTCCCTCCCCCAATCTCACCTCCCATACCCTGTCCCCAAGGTTTCCTCAACCCTGTTTTTGTCTAGGGTATCCCACATACATAGAATGTACTACTTTTTCACTTCTGCATCTTAGAATCTAAATATCCCTTCAGTGTTCCATTCAAATAATCGCTCTTAGAGAAAGGTTTTTCTGATTACCTTAGTCATTATTACTCTCCTCTCATATAAACATGTATTTAGGTATATAATCTATATTATTATGATGCATTATTATAAAACATTATGGGTAATATAATAATGTATGTATCCATATACATGGGCGGAGAGAGACAAAAAAGACAGAGACAGAAAAAGAGTCCGTAAAATCATCTCCTTCCAAACACAATAGCCTTTACGTAATAGGAAGCTGGTTAGTTTTACAGAAATGGAGACAAAAGAACTACTTACCCAAATGCAATGACATTTACACATTTTGCTGTATCAGAGGCATTGGTTTCTCATTTACTTCTCAGGCTAAGTATATATACACGCATACATGTAAATACGTACATATAAAACACACATACATGTTTGTATGTGTGCTTGTATGTGACATACATATATGTATGTATGTGTGTGTATATATATATATGCATAAAGAGAGAGAGGACAGAGAGAGAAAGAGCCTGGACAGAAAAATTATGAGAGGCCTAATCCAGATTTAAAAGGACTTTAAATATCAAATATTTTATATTTTATCCTACATGCAATGGAGGTTAACTAAAACTTCTTTTAGAGGGTAGAGACATGATCAGACCTTGGTTTAAGGAACATAAATTTTATAACTGTGTGGTAGATGAATCATGGAGGGGAAAACTTTAATGCCGTAAGAGCAATCAGGTTATTGAAATAGTCCAGTTAGGAGTTGGCTAGGGAGACTAGAGAAAAGGAGGCAAATGCTAGATATTATGAAGTAATAGTTCACAAAATTATTTTTTCAATTAATAGAGAGTGAGGACATGAAGATGATTCGGAGTTTGAAAATATAGGTCATTGGAAGAATGTCAACACACATAGGGAAATCGACAAGAAGCTGAGTTTGGGGGAGACAATGATCTCCAATTTTTTCACTATCCTCGACGTACACTTAGTTAATCATATAGACATTCACTTCTTCTGGGTCCAGTTACTCTGGACACAGCACTAGAATGAAATAATGGGCACTAAAGGTTACAAATAGTCAATATTCTGCTTATACATAATTGAGATTTAATGGCATACGATAAATATGAACATACTCTAACTTAAATAGCATTGTAAAATATATTTCTGTGAGCTTTCAGATTCTTCCATACAAATGAATGGGAGATTTCTGAGAGCAGGATGCTGTCTGCCCCTCTCTAAGGATGCATCTGGCTTATAGATGTCAACTTGTACATCGTCGCTTAGTTCAAATCAATTACCTATTTCACAATCATAACAAAATATAATAGGAAACTGGTTCAGGATTCCAGTACCTAATTTCAGTGCATTCATCTCCTGCCAAACACAATATCATTTGCATAATAGGAGCTTGGTTAGTTTTATAGCAATGGAGGCAGAAGGACTTCTGGTCCTACTTCAATAATAATTTGAGGTAGAAAGATTCATATTTTGACATGTCAGAGTCTTTGTTCAATTGTTCATGTTTTTCAGAACACAAAGCAATGTAAGAATTTGTAATCAAGAAATATTTTATTTATTGTAGATGTATGTCAAGTAAATACTTGCACATTTTGGAAGTTGTCATACTCATTTGTTGTAATACAGTGGGGAACAAGCATGAAAAAGGAAGAGAAAAAACTTTTGGAATCTCTGACCTCATTTATCTCTTTTCAATGTTGGCTTAGTGTTACACATTCCTAATTTAATGAATTATTTTGATTATTGTTAGTAACAATCAGAATCTATACAGCATTTTAAGTTTTTCAGAGTACTATAAAAATATCAATTTTAACAGATTAAGACTTGACTGACAGTTGGAACAACTGTATTATCTCATCTTAGGGCAGCTATGTAGTTCAGTGAACACAACATTGGTTCTAGATTGGGAAAGATCAGAGTTCAAATTCATTCTCAGACATTTACTCGCTTTGTGACTTTGAGCAAGTGACTTAACTATATCCCTAGTTTTGGCATCTGTAAAAATGAGTTGGAGGAAGAAATGATAAACTCCTCCAGTATCTTTCCCAAGAAAACCCCAAATGGGTTATGGAAGTGTAAAGTGGGATTTAAGAAAAAGTATCTCACTTAGTCTTTACATCGATCTTAGGAGGCAAGTGCTATTATTATCATCTCCATTTTACAGATAAAGACTTTGAGGCACTGGAGAGACTAGAGTGACTTCCCCAGAATTACAGGCTTACTAGGTATCTGAGAACAGATCTAAAATTAAATCTTCATGTGTACATTCTGCTAATCTACTGTATCGCCTAGCTGCTTCAGAATAAATTCCAATAGAGATTAAATTCTACAAAAATGAAAAAGAGAGAATAGAATGTACAAAGTTTTAACAAAAATCATTTTTTCTAGAGTGTTTTTACTTTGTGTCCATATAAAATCTTTGAATAATTTAGGTTGCATTTCTAATAGGTGAATTCTTTATTTTCCATGGCTGCTTTGCATCTATGCAAACATTGTACTGTTTTCATTCAAGCTCTCTGATATAGTGCAACTATTTGGGTTGTCCCTCTCTTGCCCAGAAATTGAATCTCTTGTCATCCAGACTGTGTGAACTGTTCCTCTTATCTACATTATTCAAAGAAATATTCCCAGAATAAAGAGTTTGGTTGTAGCTCCTTTAAAAAATAACTTCATTTATTTTCAGCATGTAAATGTGTGTGTGTGTGTGTGTGTGTGTGTGTGTGTGTGTGTGTGTGTATGGTCTAAAATCTTTAGAACCTAATTTTCCAGGATTCAGCACTAAGATTGTGAAATGTTGCTTCTAGTACTTACTGAATCAAGCTTACAGCAGGTGGAAAAATTCTGCAGCTACTTTAGTTAAACACTTTCCTCCAATTTGTAGCTCTGCCTTCTCAGCCTCAATTACACTGCACCTAAGAAATGATCAGTATGCAAAGGCATTTGCTTGCAGCCTACAAAGAACATTTATGCCTGTTAGGAAAAAAAAAAATAGCCCACTACAGCACTTTCTTTTGAAAGGTGCCTTGCCCATCATTTACAAGTGATGGTTTTCTGAGGAGCTTGCTGGGTGGATTGTTTGTTTGCTTAAGTCACCATTGATCCAAATAGTCTAGATTCACAGAACACACCTGATTTAAATTTAAAGGATTTGACCTGACCACCCACAAAGCTATCTAACTGGAAAATGAAACTTCTTGTCACGGTTTGTAAACTGACTGTGGAATCCAGCATTGATTCATGCTCTCTGAATTGACTTGCCTGTCTCAGAGAGATCTTGCCCATTTTTCTTTGAGTTCTACTGGGAAATCTCATGGTTCCAACTCAGAATAAAAGAAGCATTTTTTCTACGTTAGACAGTGCTTTATTTTTAAGTGTATGGACCCTATGATTTTTAATTATTGTAAATGATAGTTCATCAGTTTTTCCATATCAGTGATAGCAAGCAGATTAACAATGAAAGCTTTCATATATTTTGACCCCTAAATATTTTCAAGCTTTATTTTATGGAAGCTCAAAACACTTTAAAATCTTTTAATTTTTAACTAAGAGAAAACTTGGACTTGTAATATCATTGATAAAGGAAATGCTCAAGTGAAGATACTCTATCAACGCAAGTCATCATCATCTCTGCAACGTCTAGTCTCTGAGAGAATGTGGAGAGCAAACAATTTACTCAGAATCTCACTAACACTATGCATTAAGAGACAGTACTGAAATACAAATTTTCTAGCCTATGAAAGTGTCCTCTGGCCATTACACTAAGCTACTTCTTATTCGACTAGCAAAGTGCAACATAGTTATGTGTCAATGGATTTCTCTACCTCTCATATTTTATGGGCATTTATGTAGCACAGAAGATAGAGCATGATGTCTACATTAGGAAGATCTGGTCTCAGACATTTACTAACTGTATGACACTGGGTCAAGTCACTTACACCTGATTGCCTTAGTTTCCTTATCTGTAAAATGCCCTGGAGAAGGGAATGGGTAAATCACTCTAGTATCTGCCAAGAAAACCCTAATGGAGTCACAAAGAGTCAGACAAATGAAAAACCAAGAACAAAATTATATTTATCTCTAAGTTTTAGCTGTTGTTTTTTGCTTTCAAGATTCAAGTAATACTGAGCTTCCTGGATAAGAAGATAACTTTCACCTTTCATCTGAAAGTACCATCCTGGATGGAATCCATGAAAATTTATCTTTTACACCATCACTTCTCCTTTTCTAGTTGTCTCTCCTACCCATTCCCACTCCTAACAACAAAAGGACAAAAGTTCATGAATCTGGTATTGGAAGATTCATGAAGCTCTTTCTTAAAAGAAATGACAAGTAAATTATTTAAGTGAAATTATTTCCCCTGCTACCCTTTAAGTCACTGAGACTCTGACTTTCTCACCTCAAAATAGCTATTGTTTCAGAGAGATTTATTTCTAACTTATATTTCCTGATTTCAAGACCAGCATTTCCTCCACTATGCTACACTGGCAACTCAACGTTCATATTCCATAATATTTGCTTGACCCCACTCAAGGTTGCTTATTTAGTAGGAAATTTGGGAAACAAACAATGATAGTTTTGTTTTGTTTTTGTTGAGTCATTTTCCATTCATGGCTGACTCTTTGTGACCTGCCACATGATTTTGTTGGAAAAGAAATGGAGTGCTTTACCATTTCCTTCTCCAGATCATCTGACAGATGAGCACATTGAGACAAACAGGTTTAAGCGACTTGACTCGATCATAAAGTCAGTTAGTGTAGGAGGCCCTATTTGAACTCAGGAAGATGAGTTTTCCTGACTCCATGCCTGATGCCATCTAGTATCCTGTAATTAAACAAATGATAGGGTGATAAATGTGTCATAAAAGAGTCATGATTGACTAGACCTGGTGATGGCACTAGAGTAAACAAGTGAGAGTATGTCTTGCAAAGAATGTAATTCTTCAATATTTCACTGAAGTAGTAGGATATTAATCTGTACCACTGTTGTGCTTTCTGGACCCCTGGAACTTTCCATCTATCTGTTCTGCCACTGAACAAAGCCAAACACTAGCCTTAACATGTAGCCTTCAGATGCACTGTTAAAAAATCATGGGCCTTTCTATCTCTTGATTTACTACATCCTCAAGACTACTAGGTCTCTCCATTTCCCCGTAAGTTGAACTCTCCTCCATGAGTTGTTTACCCCAATTAGAATGTGTACATCTTGAGAGCAGGGACTCTTCACTTTAAAATAACAACAGCCACAACAATAATAACCACTGTATCACTAGCATTTCATGTTGTGCTCGACACATAATCTACTTAATAAATATTTCTTCAAATTCATTCATTTGTTCAGTCAGTCAGACATTGCCAAGGGAATGTTCCCTCCAATAACATCTATGTTCATCCAGCTACAAATTCTTATTGTGATCATTGCCAATGCATCTCTAGGAATCCTCAAGAGAAGATCTACCCAATATCCCAGAGACCTTCCTCTCTATCTTTTTGACTTTTAAAATGTGCCAGTGAATCACTAGGGCTTTTCCATCTATTATATCTCTCTCCTTCCACTAAATTTCTCATACATTATTTACGTTATATCTATTCTGCCACCTTTTATGCATATGTTTTTGTTGGTAAAATCATGAGGTTTACTTACAAACATCGTATGTCTCTCCATTGCCTTCTAGGTGAACTAAAATTTTTCTTGGTTCGATATTGCATTATGCTATGATGCTTACCCATGAAATTTAGAACTAGGGATAAAAGAAGGGCATGAATACTAGTGACTATATAAAGTTAAGAGATCTGGCAAAAGCCCTCCCAATATAGTGAATGGATGAATTATGGAAGTATTATGAGAAAACATGGGGAAAAATACACAGGTGCATTGTAATTTGGATAACTAAGAGTCTCCACGTAGATGAGATAATAGACCCACTGAAATATTAAAGTAGGAATTATGTGCAAAAGATGATTAAAGGCATTTACCTTTTGACCCAGTGATTCTCCTAGTAGACATACTCCAGAGCAAATGAAAGAAAATGAAAAAGTTCTTATATGTATGAAATATTTTTTTTTTTTTGCTGTGGGAAAGAAATGGGAAATGAGGGTGGTGTCCATCAATAGGCAAATGGGTAAAGAAAAAAAAGTGGTATAACTTTTTAATGGAATAATCTCTTGCTGTAAGTAATAAGAAAAAATGTATTTTTAAACAGAGAGAGCCTAAAATATTCAGAGATCCACATCCAATTCAAAGAGGTCAATACATAGAAAAGGGACACAGAACTCATTGAAGAAATTTTGTAGTGTTCTAGACCTTGAATTAATATCATTCCACTCACAAATCAGAGGGCTATAGGACTGGTGCTAGTGGGTACCCCTCTCGGATTCCCTTCCTCTAGTTCTGTAGATATCCTATGTAGTTATTTGCCCACTGTCTCCTCTGTTACGTATGAACTCCTTGAGGGCAGAACCTGTGGTAATCATTGTCCTAGAGAATCAGAGCTTGTCCCAACCCTCTTTCTTAGTAAGTTCAGTTTCTTTTTCAGGAAGATATTAAGATCCAATCTAAATGGGTATATTCCTGATCAACTGAGTTCCCCAGATAGGTCTGGGGAGAATGTTGATTCCTCCCTATTGTAAAGATAGGTAATATGGAAATTGATGTCTCTTTGAGCAAGATAAAGTGACATAAGTCACATACTCCAAGACCCTCATTCTAATATAGCCCACTTCCCATTGTGGTGACCAATCAGAGTTGATTGGCACCCCTTGGAAACACCTGCTCTTCAAAAGACACATAACTGTATCCCCAACTCCTAAACTGAGTCAACTCTGACCTGTAATTTCCATGTCCTGCCTGTTAAACAACTTAAGAGAAATTAAATGTGAAAAAAACAACCTAAATAATTTGTCAAAGTGAAAGAATTCACTTAGAACTTCTCTGTAACCATTGAACCCCTAGATTGTTAGGGTACTACAAGAACTAATAAGGAATACATATGTAGGTCCTAGTATACAAAAATATAATTCATTGAGACAGTCTCTAAGTTAAAGAAAAGCATTTATTGGGGTGATACACCCAAGCAGGTCTGTTCCCTGTGAGGCAGAGCTCCAATAGGTTCTAATCCATGTGAGAAGCAGGGGCATAGGCCACAGGCCCTGCTCCCCCAAGGGAGCAGAGCAAGACTCCTGCTTCCCTATAGGAGGCAAGGGTGGATAGCCAGGTCATAGGTATGGTTAAAATATGATTTTATGGAGTAGGGAGAATGGGAGCAAGTGGGGCTCCAAAATGCCTGTGACATCAGGTAGTCTGGAGGTACCTGTATCACACAGAAAAGCAAAGACAATAGGAGAGGGGTGAAGGACTTCAGAACACCCTCAAGCTTAGGTGGGAACTTTACAAAATACTAAAAAAAAAAAAAAAGAAAAAAGAAAAAGAAACAGTCCTTGATATCCTTTTTACCCCTTAGAGCACGTCAGAAGAAACTCATGGTTTCTAAAAACTAATGACACACATGATGACTCAGCAGAGGACACTGAGAAAGAAGATACATAGGAGTTATTTCAGGCAAGAGAAACGTCATGAAAACCTGGAAACTCTATAGTAGAAGTTAATCAACAAGGTTAAGTGATGTAGAAAGGAAAGGAAGAATGAGTATTGAGAAACCCTGTTAGCTAGGCACATATATACAAATGTCATTCATGTTGGTGTCAAATTCCTAGAGACTATAAATCAGATATTTCAGACTTATATCTGAAAATCTTTTCGAATTTGCTATTAAACCTACTACTGCAGTTTTTAATTATCATTAATCAGCTATATTGGATGGAAAATGTTCCTTTGCCAGAAGAAAAAGACATCAGTTTCTACTGTAATATGTACCAAGAACCTTTTCTTAATTGAATATGATTTAGTTATTACAAAATACTGCCAGGAACTAAGTAAATATATTTTCTTATTAAATATACATTTTTTCCTGCTGTGCAGAGTCAGTTTCATATTATAACTCTCTTATGTGTTTAAATTTCACAGTAAATCTACATGTTAAGTTAAAATTCACTTAACATTTAGAACAATTCTTAAGGGAACATCCCATTTCTGTTCTCTAAATATTTTATGCTACGTAATGAAAGCAATTTCTCAAATGCTCACATTCAGTTGTGATAAACCTGTAATTTATGGTATAGTGAAAATACTTCTGTTCACTGAATGGCAGATGGTCAATGAAGAAGCAGGAGGTGTTTACTTATCCTTCTCTCTGTGACAGGTAGAATGTACAAATTGCGTTTTGGTCTTTATACTATGGTATAGGAAAAGGCTTGTTTGAAAATACATTGGACGTTTATCACTGTCTTTGATAGAGTAGAAGGTTAAAGATGTTGCATTCCTTCCTTTTATTCACTGCATCTTAAATTTTTTAAAGAGCTACTTAATATGAAATTGTATGCTAAAAAATTGTGGACTTTCTGGAATATATAGGTTATTCTACTTGATAGATGTTCAAGGATCTAAAAAAATATTAATAGTATTTACTTGTGCTAATAAATGTAGCCTAAAATATAATATTGATGATTAATTTCTTGATTTCTTAAGAGAAAAGATTGCACATAAAATGACTGTAAACAGGAAAGTCATCTGAGGATTCCGTTGACACGAAGAAAATACAACCATAATTACACTACTTAGAAATAGTCACGAGCAATTTTTCTTTTGTGCCTAATTCAGTTCTCATCACAAACTTACAAATTGGAAGCTTAGTTAAAACATGAATAATTCAAATATGTTAAAGAGATATACCAGTCAATTATCTCTTTATGTCTGCTATGCTTATTTGGGGAATTTGGTATGATTTTAATTGTGATGAAATAACTTTAAAACAGCAGAAATGATAAGTTATATGTTGGAATGGTAAACTCACTATGTAATGTGCTTATGATGAGCAAACTATTTGAAGTAATAGTTTTGCTATCTATCTTGCACAATATATCACTGCAAATCGAGCTATTTAGTTTGTCTTCAGTGATTTCATGTGACCAACTGCTGATTGAAACATATGATCAGTTATAATACATGAGAAGAGTTGAACTAGCAATCCATAACAATAAAACTTGTCTTAGTTACCTGCAGTTGATTTTTCCATCTATAGAAATATATTTCTTGATAAAATTAGAGTTTATGAGGTTGCCAGAAAATAACTTGTATTATCTAAACTGAGAACTCCGCAAAGTCCTAGTCTCCTTACTTTCTCATCTCATCTAAGAGGTAATCCTCGTTTCCTGCTAGCAAAATGACATTTTAATATTGCTTCTCTCAGGTTCTCCCTTGCTGTAATCAAGTAGAGTCATAGCAACAAATTATCTGGTTCCAAGTTGGGAATATAAGGACTCATCACCATGGCCTGGCAACTTCTTGATGAATTACTTATAGGGCAAAGACATCCCAAAAATAAAAATCAAATTGGATCCAGCCTTATGTGATCATTTTATGCCTTTGCAGTGACTGGAGGAGAGAAGGAGAGAGAGAGGGGGAGAGAGAGAGAGAGAGAGAGAGAGAGAGAGAGAGAGGAGGAGAGAGAGAGAGAGAGAGAGAGAGAGAAACAGAGAGACAGAGAGACAGAGACAGAGAGACAGACACAGAGAGACAGAGACAGAGACAGAGACACAGAGAGACAGAGACACAGAGAGAAAGACAGAGACAGAGACAGGGAGAGACAGAAAGAGACAGAGACAGAGAGACAGAGACAGAGAGAGAGAACATAGAAAGAACTATGCACTGCATTGTCTTGGAGCCTATTTATGGGAGGACATGAACAAGCATTGCATAAGTTGTGCAGGTAGAGACTGTTTATTATTGGTATGATTGCTGGGCATCAGTCCTCAAAATGATGATATCAAAGAACTATCAAAATATTGGAATATATTTGTAACAATATACTTCAGTGACCATACATTATTACATTTTCACAGTGATTGATTAGCTGCTAATTAAATGATCATTTGTGTATGTCAGAAGTATACTTTTAGGATCTCAGCATTTTTGGCTGTAAAATGAAACTCGAAACATTATTTAAAAAAAGTTTTTGCTGTTGTGTAAACTAAAAATGGTTTGTTCAATGATTAAATGTATTTCAGCCAATGGCCAAGGTACATGGTTTTGGTTTTGTTTATTTTGAAAAGACATAATACCTGATTTTATGTAAATATATTGCTTATATATAGGGATATCATATAAAGGTAAGGAGTTTGAATATCACTGAAGTTCCATTAATTCATTTTTTAACCACATAGATTCAGTATGACATTTTGTTCAATGAGAACAGATCTATCTATCTATCTATCTATCTATCTATCTATCTATCTATCTATCTATCTATCCATCTATTTTTCTCTCTGTCTGTCTTTGTGTATGCATTTTCTTACACAATATCCCCTAAATAGATGCTTACTTAATTGTATTGAAAACTTTAAAGTTTAAAGCTTTTGATTGAAAAGAATCTTCCTCAGGTGGATGGGGGAGGAGAATTTGTTCAAACTATTGACATAAATGAAGGCATCTATTCAGAATAAAATTTATGGTCAGTTTTGTGTCTAACTTTATTCAGATATACCAATGCATTCTGCTTATTAATGTTTATGCTACCTTGGAGATGCATCACTGTAGTACAGAGAATGGACTTTGGAGCCAAGAACATTAGGGTTCAGGTACTACCTGTAAAACAATACTGTAGGCTATAGGACCCTATGCCTTTCGACTTTCCAGGTCAGATGTGTTAAACATATAGGCTGTGGGCTGCATGAGACCTACAACACTCTTGAGTATGGTCCTAAGAGGTTAAAATGTAATTGGTAAATAATTAACAAAAATAATAAAATACAATATAGATACCATTAAATTTAATATTCAATCAATATATGACTGGCAGGGCTCCATATATATTGTTTTGTGGACCCTGTTCGTACCTGAGCCTGACATTATTGAGGCAGACAAACCTTTAAGACTAAGAATTGTAGAAAAATTGCCATCCCACATTGGCACAGGAACCTTCCCTGTTTGGAAATTCCTTACACCAATAAAATCATATGTCCATTTCCTATTATCTCAGAGACCATGGCCATACATGTCAATTTAAAATCAAGATGCATCTCATCATAATTTAGTTGGCTGTCACTATTTTCAACATATGCTAGGTTCACATGGTTCACTATATTTTTTGTTATGTTCATACATAGGCACAAGAATTAAATAATCATGGTCATAGAAGCTCATAGAAAGGTGCAAAATGAAAAAAAAGTGGGTGGGAGCAAATGATAAATGCTCTTAGGAACACTTAGTTCAGAGATTGATTTTGTCTGGATTTCAGACTTTTTTTTTTCAATTTTAGAAACTTAGGTTTTGATCTGTCCTTGAAATTTTGCCATATGTCCACCACATGTTTTGTTTATCCTATCTATGGAAACAGAAACAATATAAATATTTAGGGTTGTGGTTTTCTTTTGTATTGTAAAAAGTGACAGTATTTCAAGATTAAAAAAAAAAAATCTGAGTCTTTTTTGACCCTTATGCTTTTTTGAAGAAATTTCTGAATGGTTTTATTTAATACTAAGGCACTGAAACATCTGAACAAATCAGTATCTGGGCTTCAGAGACTTTTTTCTCCTTCACTGAGTTATTAGAATAACATGTTAGTACATTAAAACAATTTTTTTTTGTTTTGTATTACTTGATCTTTCTAAAGCATGTATTGGTATAATATAAGCTTTTATCAGATCCACCTGTTCTACCTTCTAAAACATTTTGCATTACACACTCAAATAGTGATGCCATCAGTACATTGTCTACCTATATTTGCCTAGCACTATTGTTTATGATATTTGGAGGGTTTTGTGGAGGTAACAAGACTCATTTGATGTTGCACAGGGCTAGCTTGAATAGCTCGCTGGTACAGATTCAAACTTTTTTGATGCTCTTTAATATAAATATCTGTTGGAATTTAAAGATGACTTGTTGTCAGTCTTTCTGTCCAACGTGTTCATTGTTGATAGCCCTGCAAGGTGATATTGTGTTGTATTTTATGAAATGAAAGCATTAAAGTATTACCCTTGATGGTTGAATTGCTATGAAATTGCTACCCTTCCCACATAAGACAAGACACACCAATATGCATTTGTCTTAATTGAGATCTAGTCATCAGAAAATTGGGAGTAATCTGCACAAGGCTGCATCAAATCTGCTCCCATTAGGGTCCCTCATCTAATATCAGAAACTGAATCTCAGACACAATGATAGCTGGGGCAACTGAGTAAGTCACTCCCCTGCTGCTCCTTATCCCCCATCCTTTACCCTGTACCTCAGTACTTTATTTGTTTTTTGCTTAATTGCACAGGCATGTTTTAGGATAGTAGAGAACATTAATCTGATTTCCACACTGTTGGGTTCAATTCTTAGCTTTGTCAATAACTAAGCTATTGGAGATTCCCTTTCTGTCTTTACATCTCATTTTTTCATTTGTAAAAATGAGGGAGGATAATAGTATATTGTCTTGGAGT